>PVJO010007129.1:0-29231 GCA_004026905.1 Hystrix cristata | reverse complement strand
GTATCTGAGGGACAGCTGGCAAAAATTTTCTCCCAGTTTGTGATTTTTTGCCCTACTCTATTAGTAATTTCTGTTGCCGTGCAAAAGCCTCTTAATGTGGTTTTTCTACACAATGGAGTACTACACCGCCATAAAAAAGGATAAACTAGAGTCATTTGTATGTAAATGAATGTTCCTGGAGAACATACTATTAAGTGAAATAAATCAGACACTTATTAGTACACATCGAATTGTTTCTCTGATATGAGAAACCACAAGTGTAAATAAGGACAAAGGGGTAGAATAGATATTTTGTTTAAAAAAGAAAAAAGAGAGATAGTATTCAAAAGAGAGAACTAGATAGGGGAAAGGGGGGATAAAGAAGAAGGTTAAAAGAAAAGTAAGATGAAAGGGGAAAAAATGGTAAAGTGTAGCTACACTTGTTGCAAATAGGGAGGGGTGGGTGAATGGAAGGGAGGGAAGGGGAAGGGGGGAAGAGGGGGGAAAACCAAGATGTATCATGTACAGGTACAAAATAACCATGTAGATTATGATCATTATGTATACAATGTACCAATACATGTTCTTGGTAAAAATAATAAAAAAATTTAAAAAAAAATAAATAAAATCCTTCACCACCTCTCTATTTCCCAAAATTTTTAGACAAATCCTAGAAATTCTACTGTATTTATTTAAGGTTATTTCTTGCTGGATATTGTGCAAGTGGTGTAGATAAAAGGAAGCATACACACTTTCCTAATTCACCATTTTCTCTTCCTTCCCTGGGTTTCACGCCTTTCATAGCATTCAAATGACCTGGGTCTTGCTGGTCATACCAGCACGTCTCCTGCCATACACTACTTCAGTCACATCAGCTGCATTAATTAGTTCCTAATCCCCTTGTTATTGGGTGGTTATATTCCAAATTAACATTATTGGGTTCTGGATTGCTCACTCTTCCTTTGGAGTTAGAGTCTAGGTTCTCACCATGAACAAAGAATTGAACGAAACGAGCCAAAAGCAATGACAAAGTTTATTTAAAAGGCAAAATGGAGATTGGGAGGAACTGGCTCTGAAGACCAAGTTTAGGCAAAACAAAGGGAAATGTAAAAAAATAAAAATAAAAATATGTACCACGTCTGAGAGACGTGGTATGGGCTATCATGAAAAGATATGCTAGCCCTGGCTCCTCATGGCTTCCTGTATTTTATAGTGTCTAAATCTCAAGGAAACCCACAAGAATTTCTACAACCAGGTCCAGAGAGGCTGACTGAGATCTCGCACCTCAGGCTGATGGCAGTTCTAGGCCATTCTCATGAGGGGTTGCATCTGATTAGGATTTTGTAATTAACAGGTCACACTACTTTCCCAGCCAGTTTTTGCCATGCCCTACTCTCCCACCTCACCCTGGAAACAGTTTTGTGGAGATCATATAGAAAAGTCCCCCCTCAAAATCTAACCTTCCCAACTCCTGCCATAGTACAATTGTTCTTTCTGAAATAAAAATCTTACACATTCTAAATAAACTATGGTCCTTCCAGTTAATACCACTTAGATTTTTTAAAGCAGAAAAAATGAAGTAATAAAAATTTAAAATGGCCACCTTTGTTTTCAGGTAAAATAAGCAATTTGTGTAAATCCCATCCTTAAACCTATTGTCATATACTGACCTCACCAACATATGTGCCAGATTAAAAAGAAGACAACAGAATAAAGGAAATGAAACAAAAAGGAAGGAAAATAACTGAAGGGAGGTAAAGAGGCAGGAAAAAAGAAGGAAGAAAGAAAAGGGGAGAAGAAACTAAAGATTTCAGATGTACTATTTAAAGGGGTTTTCCATGAGATTAGGATGGTGGTTTGACTCTGATTCATTGTAAGTGTGAGAAGTATCCCTGAAAATTTTAATCGAAGGCAAAAAACACTCCATTTCCTATAACACTCTAGTATAATTTTCCTTTAAAAAATTGTTCTGTTATTTAAGACGAAAGAAAGAAAGAGGAGGAGAAGGAAGGAGTGGAGGAAAAAAAGGACATTTGTTACCTGTTGTTATCAAACATGGTGGAGGGATACCACTTCTGTTCATTAAGACTGTGCAAAGAATTGCAATAACTCAACTTTTTGTAGGACATGTAAAGCAGACAAAGAATACTTAAATGTCTTTTTGGTTTTGCACTTTGTGTGTAAAAAACGGTAGTTGAAATTATTGGATTTGTTCCAGTTTATTGATATATTAAAATTTGTAGGTCTTTATGTTGAAAAGAGCAAAACATGCCAATAATCCAAAAGGGAGGAAGTCTAAATTTGGGTAGTTACCTTGACTAACTAATTAAAATACTGTCCCTCATTTTCATATTTTTGTATATACTTTCTCTCCTTTGTTTTCTAGATGTCATATGTATGTGTCCAAAACTACATAGTCATTTATTATTAAAAATCATTTCCAGTGATGGAGAAGAGATATAATACCATGCATCCTAATATTATTAAACATTTATGACAGCTGAATATATATAAGGTGTATTTTAAAAGCTATCAATAAAAATAGTATCTTTATTGTCCAGATATTAATAAGAATGAGCCATTTTTCCAAAACTGCCCATCCTCCCTTAATAAAATGTAAGTACCTACATTATTTTGGTAATTACTGGTCAATAGTTCTTTGGTCGGTATTTTTTATGTGATAGGTACTTAGTATTTGTTAAAGAAAAGAAGGAATCCCACAATTTGTTGTAAAGCTTTCTCCCTCTGCACTATTGTGTATGTTGTTTGTTCTCCATGCAAAGTCTCTGCTTTCCTCATTCATAGCTGGATTTCTAACATCCTAAATCAACCTTATCCAATCAGAGGTTGCTTTCTCCGTGAGCCTTTCTGTGCGGGACGCATAATTGTGCTCACAAAGTTGACTTCTACTGTGCATTTTGTTCCTCCTAAAATAATTCAAACTTTTCAGCTGGACTAACCCTTTCATTCATTGTATCCTTGTGGTGTAGGCTGACCAATTTTCCTGTCTTGCTTAAAATAGTGTCTGTTTATGCCTATTGTCCCCACCAGCTTATTTTATACCATCCTTTTTTCTCTTTCAGATATGTTCCTGTTTGGAGAATTTTATCATCTCTCAAATCTTGTAGTTATTGCCAATGGTAAAATTCTAAGCAGTCCTATAAATAACCCCTCAGACTAGTTTGACTTGATTTTTCCAACCTCTTTCTCATCTCTGGTCTGACAGGATCTCCACTCAGCTTTGGTTCTTGCCTTCCTAAGCAAGACCAAAATAGTTTCTGTAGTTTCCGGCCCATCTCACCCATTGTACTTGATTGAGAAGTCCAGGCTTCAGCCCTAGTTCTACATAGATTGTCACTGATGTGCCCAGGTCGCTGGGCTGTCTTGAACTCATTTCGAGGAGGAGAGGAGGACTTAAGAAAGACATCCTTAACTCCTGCAGAAAAGGTGTCCTTATTTTTCCTCTCCCAAATATGAACACACTTCCTGGCTCACAGTAGATGCTTATTAAATCAAACCCAGCATATCACAATGTGACTTTATTTGGAGATAAGGTATTTATAAAAGTAATCAAACTAAAGGGAAGTCATCAGAGAGGGTCCTAATCAGCAGGACTGGTATCCTTGCAAAGGGATATTGAACACATACATGCACAGAGGGAAGACAACTTTCTCTAAACCAAGGAGAGAGATCTGGAAGAGATCCTTCTCTCACACCTCACAGTTGGAACGAATCCTTCCAATGCTCTAATTTCAGACTTCTAGGTATCAGAACTGTGAAACAAATACACATCTGTTGTTTCAGCCACCCACTCTGTGGTGCTTTGTTACAGCAACACTAGCAGACTAAGCCAGACTCCAATGTGTCTTCTATATGGAATGAAGGTAGTAACTGCTTTGTGTAGGGGTTGGATGAAGCAGTGTGTTGCAATGCTTAGCACGGTCCTCACCATCCTGAACGGTGACTGTTCTCATTGTTATCACCTGACGTTTCCTTAAATAGGAAACGCTTTCCTTTTAACTTCTGCTATGAGCTCTTATTTATTAACCTTTTAGCTATGGTAAAAAATATTTGCTTGTCTGATTATTAAAATTTATTTTCTCTCTTACATTTAAAAAATGTTAGTAAGATATTTAATTTCTAACTATTTTTTATACCTAAGATCAATTCCATAGCTCTATTTATATGTAGAACACAGTGCAGGAAGCTTCAGGTAAGAGATGTGTTTAATAATTCAAGTACATCAGTTTCTAAATGATATGCTCTTAATCTCTTTATACTCTAGTTATGCCATATCTCTCAAAATAAGTGCCTTTGCAGAGTAGACCCCATTCATTACTCAAAATCACTTTGTCTGATGAAGAAGAGCTGGTTCAGGTACATTAGAGATGTGATATCAAGAATTACTCTACTATTACTGAGAATTATGATAGTAGAAGATGATTAAAAAGTATTTTAAAAGAGTACAATAAGGAGACTTGTAATGTCTTGCTTCATGTATTAATAAGGATGACCCACTTTGCTAAATCTCAAATGCAGAAATATATTTTAGAATATAAAATTCTGCAAATGTTTTAAAGAGAATCTCGTTTCCCTTCTGGAAATCTAGAATCCAGAACACAAAAAATATTCCTCCATCAAAACTGTGCCAATAGAAATACACCATCCGGGCAGCATGAAGAACGTCTAAAGGAATTGAAACCACTCAATTTGGCATTTATTTATATATAAGGGATTTCTTTACCATGTCCAATGGTTTTGGAAGTTTTGCTTTAGCTAATATATTTTACCCCTATTACAATAATTATAGACCTGCTTTTCCCAAGACTAGTTTTAGTGAGAGTTGTGGATGTTGGACCTGGGAGAGTGTGCTGTAGACATGACATGTGGCAGCGTACTAGAAACAAGGGCCTGGCTGGTACCCTCACTGTTTATTTCAGGAAAGTGGTATAAGCATTTGTGTTGCATTTCCCTGTTTGTATGTAGGGAGAATAATATCTGTCTTGTTTATACCAAAATTATCACATGCGACAAATCGGATAACATATGCAACATTCCTGGAATATTTTATTTCAATATTGCTAAATGTAGTTTATCAAAGAACAGTCTAGCTCTGGTCTGGATGTACTCTGGGCCAACCTATTTTCTCTGATTGCTTTTTGTTACAGGAATGAAAAAAAGGAAATGAGCAAAAGACTTTTTTGAATTATTATTATATGAAGCTGTAATTAGCTGTTACTTTATGAAGCCTAACTGGCAATTGTTGGGGGTAATTTAATGGAGGGAACTTTATTTTCTTAAATTATGAAATGTTTTGTCACTACTGGAGTCATTATGTGTATTGAGCAGTTTGTTTACATGCTATTTTATGCTGACTAACAAATTAGGGTAGGTATTGATCTCTATAGATAAAGTACATTAAAATTCCATCATGAGTTTGTTCTCACTGATGAGCAGATATTGTAAACATTATGAGCTTCGTTTATGTGTTGGACATTGGTGATTTGGAGCAAATAGCAGGATTACAAGAGCAAGAGTCTATATTTACCATAAAGATGGCTGGTTATGAGAGGCAAAACATTTTAAAACCTAAAATAACCCTTAATTTCTTTATTTGTACAGTAGAATGAAAATGAAATGATCACTATTATATCTCACTTTCTTCATTTGTTAACAAAGGGTAGCAGTATTTACCTCCCTCTCTGGGGTGGTGCACAAATTAACTTGATAATGATCAAAACATGCTGTGAAAATTCAAAGACCTTTCCACAGATCTCTCATGAATACAGCTCAGGAGCCAGAAGAGAAGTAGTCCATTTCAAAGACTCATCAAAGCTGGAGTCCATTTACAGTCCGCATTAAGATACCTCACAAGTATCATGAGGAGGACTGGCCGAGCTACTTTTATGAAGTTCTTGAAAGACTTTAGTAAATGTTCATGCTAAAAAGATTTTATGGACTTTCATAGACTGAGGATTTTACCAAACAAAATTTATGTCCAGTGATTTGTGGGACAGTACAGCAGTCCCTCCTTATTCACAAGGATTATATTCTAAAACCCCTGGTGGATGACTGAAATTGTACACAGTATGAAATTCTATGTAAATAATATTTTTTCATATTTCATATACATACACAAATTGAATGCCTTTGCTGTCTTAACTAAGCACTTACCACACACTTTAATTTTTACATTTTGAGGTACAACAGTAAAAGTAGCATGAATTTCTATTTCTCTCTTCACTATTTTATGAATAAGAGATACATTGTTACCACAAATCTTAGGAACCTCAGCATATGATCTTTCATCACTTTGCTGAAAAGAAACACTTTGGGGCTTTCCTTTGTCTTATCCAACTCTCCAGAATCACTAGTCTTGTTCTTGGAACCATTGTTAAGTAAAATAAGGGTGATGTGAACACAAGTCCCGTCATACCACAGTAACTAATCTGATCACCAAGATGATTTCTAAGTTACTAATGGGTACACAGTGTATACCGTGTGGGTGCCCTGGACAAAGACATGATTTGTATCCTGGGCAGGTGGGGTGGAATTATGGGAGAGTTCATCATGCTGCTCAGAACAATGCATCATTAAAAAGCCTATGAGTCGTTTATTTCTGGAATTTTCCATTTAATATTTTTGAATAGCAGTTGACTACAGGTAACCAGGGAAAGCAAAATTGTGTAGAAGGGGGGAGGACTGCTTATGCTAAATGGAGACTATTTGAATCTTGTTATAGATGGAAAGAGGTTGATAAGAAAATTCTGTAAATATTTCAATTAAAAAATGGGGACAGTTTGTAATTAAGGAAGCAAAATGAATTTTAAGAAGAGAGAATATATTGGAGAGTAATTAAGGGAAAAATTACCAGGATCTAGTGATTGACAGAGGTGAAGGTTTTAATAGTGAGCTTTTCCAAGTTAGCTTTATTTCTGTCTTGAGAAACCTCATTAATGAGGGGATTATTCATTGAATAAGCTACACCGGAAGCCAAAATGACTTGAAGATGCTGCGAGTTTGTTTTTGGATTTACAGGTTTTTAGGATGTTTGTGGGACACTCGGCTACAAATGTTTATTAAGCAACAAGATAGACAAGCCTGGATGTACTATGAAAGTTTGGAACTGGAGAAATAAATTCAAAAACCATTCATTTATAGGTAGAAGTTGAATAGGGATGAGAATGAGATTTCCTGTGGAATGTATGACCAAAGATTTTTATATGTGTATATGATTGTCTAAATGTGAGCATGTGTGTTTGTGTGTGTATACAAATGACAATGCTTGAGAAAGTTTTTAATTGTTGAGTAATACATGAAATCTAAGGTGTCTTTCACTGATATCAGAAATACATTTGAATTTTATTCTCAATTCCCGACACAGAGCTCCTAAAATGCTTTGAATTTCCTAAGCAATAGAAGTGGCTTTTATTATTTACAATAGATCCCTTCGATAGCACCTGAATTTATGGTAATGAGGGCCTTAGACAGACTTGGGATCTGTCTATTCACCCAAGAGACCAAATTATCACAAAGTTGGAATTTCAGCCTCACCCACTGATGTATGAGAAGCATACATCTGTGTGTATGTGTGTGTATGTGTATATATGCTAGAGATGATACTCTACAAATCCTTTGAACAACTGCGCTGCTAAGCCTTCAGGCTACTGAACACACAGAGGTCCTGGCAGAGCAGTACACAGAGGAGATTTGGAAGCGCCACACCTTTGCCCCATACCACTCCCCTGGGTGTGTTTTTGTCTGGCTGTTCACCTGTATCCTTTGTAATTAGCTGGTAATATAAGTGAGTGTGCTATCCTAACAAATTTGAGAACCTGGTTTTTAGTGGTCAGTCAAGAGTGTAGGTGACAAGCTACTACTTGAAATTTGGAGTTTGAAGTGGCAGTAATCTTGTGGGACTGAGCTTCCTTCAGCTTCTTTCAGTCTGAGGAAACTGGTGCTATGTCCAGGTAAGTACCAAGTTGGTATCTACTAGAAAACTGCTTGGTGTGTGGGGAAAATCACACATCTGGTCACAAGGCATTCTATACTGAGAGTACACTAAGAAAGAACGGTTTGTTTTCACTTTTACAAAAAATACACACTTAACAAACCTGAATTTATATGTATACATCAAACTTGATAAGAAGAGCTTCCAAGTCTGATCATTAACTGTTTTCAATGAAATTATTCCATTTAATGCTCCGCTTTTGTACTTTGCAAATTTTTCAGTGGATTGAGGCTTTTCTGTCACCATTGCATTTCTAAATATATTTAATCTTGTTTGTGAGAAGTGGAGGACCAGCTAAAATGAATGAACAGACTGGAGTCCAGTTTCAAAAGAAGACCCCTGCAGAGTCCAACCACAGATCCTCACTGCTACTGAAGATTGGTTATGTGAAATGATTCATAAACCAAACATTTTTAAAGATTTATCATGGAATTTCATTCTAGTAAGTGAAATACATTTTTAGACTCTAGGGTTACCTAAATGGAGCTTGCCATGCAACAGTTTGCTGAGGACACACCAAGTTGAAAGAGAGGTAGGAATTTCTCCAGCATTGAACAACTAAGGAACACAGATTCCGATGAGAACTGTTAAGTATTGCAACATGAATCTTATGTTGAACTTATTTCCCAAAGAAACAGTGTTGGGAAGTGCGAGGGCTGGTGCAAGACATTATGCCACAAAGTGCCGGTGGGAGTGAGTCCTCTCTCTTTCCTTCTTTAGCCAGGGGAGGGTACAGTAAGGAGGTCCCGCCAGGTGCCATGGACTTGCCAGCCTCTAGAACTGTGAGAGAATAAATCTGTGTTCTTTGTGAACTACCCAGTCTCTTGTGTTACAGCAGCCCCAAATGGCCTAAGATACCCAGGATGCATTTGCCATGCTAAATGGCCTTTCTTTTCTCACCTGACCTCCTCTGTTCTTGCAAGTGTTAGAGGATCCAGTCCACAGACAGGCTCAAACATCCGTAACTGGCTGCACCGTGTGAAAAACCATCAGTAACTTAGCAGTTTCAGTAGATCAGAACTCTGGGCTTAATACAGCTGGGTTCTCAGTGTGGGGTCTCACAAGGCTGAAGTCAGTGTGGGACCCAGACTGAGTTTTCCCCTGGGGCTCAGGGGCCCTTTCCTAGCTCATTGGTGTTGGAGGAATTCACTCCTTGCATTTGTAAATCTGAGTCCTGAATTCTTGCTGCTGTCAGTTAACGCACTCATTCTCCTCCCTTTGAGCTGCTGGACCTTCTAGCTGCGTGGTGCTCAAAGACATTTTAGCATCACGGCTAGTCTGGTTTCAAACTAATGCACATATCCTGAAAGTGAGATCTTGATTATGTTTAGGACTGTAGCAAAAATATGACATTGTCATTCAAAAATGGCATTGCCTTTGTTAAAACCTACGATGTTATTAAAATATTTCCCATTACCATCTTCCTACAGGGCAGAAATAAACAGACAAGGAAAAAATAAGTTCTCTTAGGAATTCTCTTCTCATTTCCGTAGAAAATTCACACTCTTAATTTGAAATGTATTTGTTTTCTGTTCGGCTGGAGTGTTTCTTACCCCAATTCACTGACATCCATTCAGCCGACTTCATACTTAACTGCGTTTCCCAGGGCTGCAGTAATTTGCATACCCGCTGCCTACACAGGATGCTGCAGGTCAAATTGCGCTTGTTGACAGAGGATGACACAATGATGTACTGTCACCCCACCAGTTCTATGCTTGTGGTCTGTACCTGGCCTGTTGTCTACATATACCATATCTTCCCTCTGAAGAAGGGAGAAGGAGAGGCACTATAGAATCACCTCTGAGACACGATGATAATGTGATCATCATGTAGAAAATAGAGGGTATTCTTTTAGAGGGCAAGATCATGTTCTCAAATCCTGATTACACCTTACCACACATACCAAATGTCTGATTTATTGACCTTTGTATAATAGTTCTTAAAACATGACAGAGAACAACTGCTTAAAAGAAGAAACAAAACACCCGTTGATACTTTGAGTACAAGATACTACACTGAATCCATATTCTTCCTCCTTTATTTCTCTTAAAGTGCTTTGCTGATTGGCCTTAAATTCTTTCTTTATGTATTTGTGTTCATATCTTATTCCTAATAATAATGTCTTGAGCTTGCACACATGTAGACACCAGGAATTTATTTCTCAAGGCTTTGAAGGCCGGAAAGCCCATGATCGAAGCTGCTTCAGATTCAGTATCTGATGAAGGTCCCACTCCTCAGAGATGACACCATCCATGTGTCCTCACATGGTAGAGGACAAACAGATTTCCTCAAACCTCTTTTATAAGACCCTTAATCTCACTCATGAGAATGAAACCCTCATGATCCAGTCCCCTCCCAGGAACCCCTCTCCTTAATATCATCAACTCGGTTAGGTTTCAACATATGAATTTGAAGGGGGAACAGACAAAAACATTAACACCATAGCATGGATATTTTTGTGACGTTATATCGTATTTTAATACTTATCTATAAATATTTCAGTATGTAAACTTGCATAATTTTTAAAGCCCTGTTTAATATTTTATTTGATTCCAGCAACCATCCTATCTCTACTATAACATGAGTATCTTTGAACCAGAATTTGTCTTATTTATCTTTATAACAACTGTGCCTAGGAGACTTCCTGACATTTTAGGTTGACATTCTAACTGTTGAATGAAAAAAAAATTTAATAAAATAAATGAACAAATGAATCAATTTCATCGGAGCATTGGGAAGTATGACATTGCTACAGGCTTGCTTTCGAATCCAACACCAATAACTAATAAGTGGGCCAGAGAAATGTTATTTTGGAGAGAAAGCAAGTAGAAAGAACAGGTTTCATTTATTGCTATGAAAATTGCACCAAGAAAGAGAAAAGGCTCCAGGAGAGGAACAGCATATTGCCTGAGTAGGGTCACTGGGGAAGGATATCAAAGTAAAGGAATATAAACTCACCCAAAGGAGAAGTTGAGTGTTAGTAGGACTTCAGGCAATTTATCCTCAAAAAACTGTGGGTAGGACAATGAATAGGAATTACGGTTACAAGGAGAAATGAGCATCAAAAAGAGAAGACAGAAGAAACACATTGCTTATTTTCTATTTCAGTTGCTGTGTAAAAAACCATCAGTAACTTAGCAGTTTCAGTAGATCAGAACTCTGGGCTTGATACAGCTGGGTTCTCAGTGCGGGGTCTCACAAGGCTGAAGTCAGTGTGGGACCCAGACTGAGTTTCCCCTGGGGCTCAGGGGCCCTTTCCTAGCTCATTGGTGTTGGAGGAATTCACCTCCTTGCTTTGTAGATCTGAGTCCAGAATTCTTGCTGCTGTCAGTTAACTCGGCTCATGCTCCTCCCTTTGAGGCTGCTGTGCCTTCCTGCCCTCATCAGAGCACAGAAATTGTGTCTTCAGGGCTGGCAGACATTTACTGCTACTTCTCACTTCTTGTAAGGGCTTGTTTGTTTGATCAGGTAAGGTCCAGACGGCTAATCCCCTTTCCATATTATTTAACCCTATCACTGAGTTATCTTCATCTTATTCACTATTCACAAGTCTGCCCCACTCAAGGGGAGAAGATCACATAAGGTGTGTGCAACAGGCGATGGGAATCTCGAGGACCATGTTAGAACTCTTCCTGCAGCAGAGAGTGAATAGTTAATAGCTGAGAACAGGGGAAAACAAAAAGTGTAAAAAAGAAGATGAAATGAAGAATGTTCAAACAGACTTCCCAATATTAGAGAGACATCTTTGCTTCCCAAAGGCTTAATAAGAGAACTGTCGGACCGGGGGGGTAGGGAGAAGTGAACAGAAGCAGTCTCTGAGGGAAAGGCAGAGAGAAGAAAACTTAATAATTATCCAAAGGATGATGGTGCCTTGTCAAGAGAAGAATTAAAGGAAAAAAGTCAGAGAGTATTTACCTCGTGATCACATTGGGAGAACTATGATTATAAAATTACTGGGGATAACTCTGAAAGACATGTTGGCAGTAATTCAACTTCTGAGGATTAAATAGAAGTTTTGGAGGTGGGATAATGAATGGAGGATGTTTTTAACAAAATATAGTTCACTAGGAAAAATTCTTCAAATTGCTGGTTTGATTATCCAGAATTATAGTGATGAAAACTATATGAATGCTATTTAGGAATGAAATGACTCCTGAAAAAGACAAAAGCGAATGCCTAAAAAGGCACTAGCAATGTCACACATTTCAACTACATGAGAGGCAAAAATAGAATCTATAAGCAAAAACATTTAGGTAAAGTTGAAAGTGTCATATAGTGTGGGGCATTATTATTTGGATATTAACAGGTGCATTCCCTTGGCTGCCTGTCAGGCAGCTGTTGCGACACTCTTCCCCCACCTCGAGAGGTTTGGGCTGATGCAGAGGCCTGACGGATGTGGCCAACAGGGTATGTCTGGTGTTAGGTCCTTACGCAGGCAGAGGAGAAACCAAATATATAGGTGGCAAAGCAACATTTCAAGGTGGTGATATCAAATAGAAGAGCACATTTAGTCCAATTGCTCAGTTAGACTTGTAAAGGCCAAAAGAAATGGAAAAAAAAGAACAGATATATAGAATAAAAGAGGAGGGAAACCACATTTTTTCCTTGAGGATGTAGCTTGAGTTGAAAGGGTGTTCCTTGTATCACTTTAAAAATAGAGCCAGTGAGGTTCAAGCAGATCCGGGGAACAGCAATAACTGGGCTCAGACCAAGGAAGAAGTTGAACAGTTCCAAAGCCGCACACATTATGGCCTGGTGTGCATTTCATTCCCAGACCAAAGTTGGGGGCGGGAGCAGGAAAGAGAAAGGAAGGGAAGGGAAGGAAGGGAAGGGGAAGGAAGAGGTTATTTCTCAGAAAGGCAGCACCCCAGCCAGGTCTGTTTCTTATTGAGGTTTTGTCTTCTGCCTCGTTCCTACCCTGCCAGCTCCTCTTCTGTCACTTGATGCGCTAACCCTGGTGTCCTCCTACAGTTCTTACCACTCACACCTCTTTTCCAAATCTGCCAGTCATGGGCAATGCTGAAAATAAACTCAAAAGACTCTTTTATCAGAATCATGTTTACATTATTGAGTTTTTATTGTAGAAGAGACACATGGTGAATGATGCTGTCTAATAAAGCACAAGAGATTGCCCTCAGGGAACTGTACATTGGGTTCTGAGGGAAGGATTTCCTAAAGGTGAGATTTTCAGGCAACAACAAATAGCAAATGGCTGATTTGAGAGCATGGGCCTTCCTGCTTCTATTAAAATTACACTACATATAAAATTGCACAGTCATCCTGCAAATGTGACTGGCCCTTGTCATTTGTGAATCCTCATGAGAAGAAATTTTGGATCTGAGGAACGTTTATCTCTTATATGGATCCTGTACTTTATTAGTTGTCATCCAAGAATACATCAAGGCTAATGATACAATTTCATTCCCATTTTAATTTTTAGGAGAAAGGTTCACAGGCATCTACTGAAGAATCTGCTACATGTCCAATGGTAATCTTTTTTTTTTTTTTTTTTTTTTGTGGTGCCAGGGATCGAACTCAGGCCCTTGTGCTTACAAGGCAAGCACTCTAATCACTGAGCTAAATCCCCAGCCCCTCCAATGGTAATCTTGACACTGGGACACAAAATGATTGGTTCGCCTTCCTGCTCCCATGGAGTCAAAACAGCAGCTTTGCAAAGGAAGTAGTTCCGTATCAACTACCACATTTCATTAACTCGGAAACACACTTTTTCTATAGACTCTATCACCTCTGAAATTGAGATGTATCATGAAATTGATGACACTGTAGTTTAATGTGAAATGTTTCTCTTTCATAAAGGTATGCAAAGTAATAAGCCATATTGCAATCAATGGCATTTTAAGATTGAGAAGTTTAATAACTAATTACAAAGCAATGCATGCTAGATCATTCTTATTAAAACAAAGCAAAGGAGGAATAAGAGGGTGTCAAACTTCCTGGAGGAGTTGCTGGAAGGGACGTATTGGTAAAGTTTCAAAAGAATTTCACTAAGCAGGAGGGAGGAAGGAGAAAGAGACCATCTGGTCATAGGGAGCAGCAAGAACATTTGCATTTTAACTTTAACACAATTAAATAATCCAGTATGCTAGTTTATAGAGGGCTTTGGAAAAATGGTATGAGATAAAACTGAAGAGGTAGATTGTGGCCAGTTAGTAGAAGCCTTTAACTGACTTTTATTGAAGTTTGCTAAGCACTGGTGTGATACCACTTATCTGATTTCTTTTGGTTTGTTCCGCTTTCTTTATGTCCCAGTGATACCAAGCTTGTATTAATTTTCATGACCGCCTGGCAGTTTTAACTAGCTTACAGGAGGTTTGTGGAAGCATTAGCAGTACTTAAGGTTAAGTTGTCTTGTAAGGCAGGTATTGATTTGATTCTTAGCTGTGTGGCTTCCTATTCTTGAATAACAAAAATACATAAAGGTGGAAAAGAATGGTGATTTTTAAAAAGTGATCCTATTGAGGTGGAGTTTAAAAACCTTCCTTTCTTTCCTCTCTGTGAATTATCCAACCATTAACTGATTGTTGCTGGTGTAGGGTTTTAAATCTTTCTTAGCAGACTTAAGTGTGTAACCCCTACCCCTTCTCATTCCTAGAGACGATGACGATCATTGCTTACAAATATTTGTGCAGGACAGGCACATGTTTGGTAATGATTGTTTCTTTTGTTTCAGTTAATTCAGAAATCATAGACTACTAAAGTAATAAGCCATCTCTGACTTGGCTCTCAGAGTCATTTCTAGGTTACCACCATACTAGCTGAGATCATTTCTTTGCCCAACTACCATAAAAAGTGCTTGGCTTGTGTCAGGCTGGCATGGCCCGGAGATCTGGTGTCAGTGCACTGTAGTGAGGAGGAGCCAGCTTGGGCTGCTGCAGGTTGGTAAGGGAGCTGCTGAGCACCAGGAGAGGTGTTCCGCCTAGCAGTGCTCAAAGGCTGTGACGAACGTTAACCTGTATCATCCTGTACCCTGTCTGTCCTTCTACCAGTTAGCCTCAAGGTATCCGTGCCGGTTAGTAGTCTGTTACCTCTCAGCCCCAAGCTCACATTTTTTTTTTTATAGATTTTTCTTAAAATTTATCCAAAATTACACAAGCTTACAGACTATAATACATTGTTCTTTTTACTTCTGACAGCGAGCAAGGTAAACAACCACATAGATGCAGCGTTAAGTCACAACTACATAAAGTTACTGTAGTACCTAGTGTACGTGTCACTATTTTAAATTTGGGTTATTGTTTTTAAGATATCATTATTCCTCTGGATTCCCATTCACCTCTCCCTTTCCCCTCTTCTTGTTCCCTTTGCCGATTAGCTTCTATCTAATCCTTTGCCTTTTTGTATCCATTGTTTACTCTTTTCTTTTGTTTGTATTTTGGCTCACTCAAATTAGGGATACCATACAGTATTGAAACTTGTGATTCTGGTTTATTTCACTCAACATTATATTTTTCCAGGACCATCCATTTTCCCATAAATGACTCTAGCTTGTCATTCTTTATAGCTGAATAGTATTCCATTATGTATAGATACCACATTTTATTTATCCAGTTATCTATTGATGGGTATACAGGTTGCTTCCAGAATTTAACTATTACAAATTGTGCTGCTATAAACATTGTTGTGCAAGTATCTCTGTAGTATGATGTCTTTAGCTCTTTGGAGAAGATACCTAGTAGAGAAATGGCTGCGTCATATGGGATTTCTATTTTCAGGCTTTTGAGAAATCTCCATATTGATTTCCATAATGGTTGTACTAGTTTGCATTCCCATCAAGAGTGTAGGAGGGTTCCCTTTTCATATTTTAACCCAGCATCCAGAGATTGGACTGGGACTCTGCAAACATGAATTTGCTAGCTATCTGCCTGCCTAATAGGCATGATCAATAGGGGGCAATAGAGGGAGCTTGCAGGACCCAATGAGAATGAAGTCCGTCTTTTGTCTGTGCTGCCCGCATGTCCTTTTCACTATCTCCTTAGCAAGTGCTTTATCCGGAGGCAACAGTCCTTCCACAGCAGCAGGTGAACTCCGGGAGGTCTAGGTTCCGCCCTTAGGCCCTTCTGTAAACTTCCAAGCTCTGTATTATTCCCAGCTTGTGCTTTTATTCCCCAGTGGTGGTTAACTCATCCCTCAAACTTAGAGGGTGTGGCTTTTTTTTTTTTTTGATTTGTTTGCTTTATATTATTTTCCCCCACCTGTTATCTACTTAATCATTTCATGCCTATTTAGTTCTTTTTCATGCTAGAACATCTATATTAAATTCTCTCTATTTAAATCACAGGTATGATTTCAGTCACCTCCCTGGACTCTTCCTGATCCTGGAAAGGACATCGGCATGCAGTCCCTACATCTCACTGTGCAAGCTTGTTTGTTTGGCATCAAGGCGAGGACTTAGACTTCTATCAGAAACGTGACTAAGCAGGTTGGTGGAAATTTCCATGCAAGTTCCCGCCACATTACTTGTAAAGTCTTCCAGATTGTACATTGGGATCGCCATTAACCCTTCCTTTTCCTTCTGGGTAGATTCCCATTTATTTTGGTTTTCTTCTGCCAGAAAGAATGCTTTGTTTGGCATTCTTACATTGCTTGTGTTGGTAACTGAATTTCCTGAAGTATATAACTCAGCAGAAGCATATTCATGTCCTAATATTGCAAATGCGTGTTAGATTATTTTATTTCCGTTTTAACTTATTAGATTGGATATACTTGCCAGGTTAATAAATGACATAAATGTTAGACATCAAAATCATAAGTAAACTGACTTACATTACTAATAATATTATACGTAACATATAGCTTTCTAACCAAAATATTACATGTGAAGAATTGTCCATTTTAAATCACAAGTAAAATAATGTGAGACACTGACATGTATGGTAAATGTCTCTTCAATATTTATTATTGACATATACTTGTATTAAAAGTCTGTTGTATTTCAGGTGTTGTCCCAAGTTCTAGAAACTTTTAAAAATGAATAAGAGAGGTGCCTAGTGAATGAGCGAGACCTGTAGAAAGTAACTGCCCTGGATGTGACAAGTAAACTCAGAAGAAAGTATGTTCACTCTCTTGGCATGTGAGGAGGGGCAAGAGGAGGGTTTAGAGACAATAAAGTAGAAGTCCGTAGAAAGAGACGTGGAAAGGACATTTGAAGAGGACACAATGTGTGGAAAGGCATGGTGGTATGAAAAATGTGAGAAACAGAATAGCTGCATATTATTAAAGCAAGAGACTTGAAGAGTTTATGTTTAGTCACTTTCCTGTCTCTGGGACAAAATACCCAACGCCCACAGCTTGCAGCACAGTTGTGTTCGTTCGTTCGTTTGCTTGGTTGGCTGTGTTTGTTTTGTTTGGCTTGGTTTCAGCCCACTGTGGGGTGGCTTTGAGGCAGACAGCATGATGAAAGGGCCGGGCAGAAAAAAGTTGTTCATGTCATACAGCCAGGAAGCAGAGAGAAAAAGGAGGAGCCAGGGGCAAGAATGCACCCTTCCAGGTTGCCCAGTGACCCCCCTCTTTCATCAGGCCCCAACTACTGACAGCACATTTAGCTACCTAGCCCATCGGTGGATGAACCCCCTGATGATAGCGCACCCCATTATCCAATGACCTTCCAACACATGGGACTTTGGGGGGTCATTCGAGATCTACTAGAGCAAGTGTTTGGTTTTGGAATGTGAGGAAAAGGAGGAGAGTAGAATAATCATAGTATTTCTGGGCAAGCTGGATAATTGAACAAAAGGAAACAACACACAGAGATGAAAAAACAGGACAAAGTGGGACTGATGAGGCTTGAAGCAAGTATTCTCACCTTAAATGTTGAAGCCTTCTTCCCTCTCTTAGCCACGCATATGAGCCTCAGTACTTGTATCTGTCAGTACTTACTAGAGAAATAGATTTAATACAAGATATACAAATATATACAAACTTAGAAGATTGGCTTACAATGATCACTGCAGAGTCGGTCATGGAAGAGTACAAAAGGTCTGTCTCACACCGGAGGTCAAAGGATCCAGTCAAAGGCCTGGAGTTCAGTGTGGTGTCCTGTGTGGGTCTGTATCAGGAGGCAGAAGGGTCTGTGCTGGAGTCTGCAGGGTCTGTGCTGGAGGCCAGGAGATGATGTGCAAGGTGAAGGCAAAGACTGGAGCTCCTTTGAAAAAAACAGCAGTGATTCTTCCTTCTTTATTTCCCTTTTACACCATTCTGGCCACACGCCTCCCTGGAGTGGGTTTTCCACACCCAGAACTATGCTGAGCCAATCTAGTTGGGGGTTTCTCACTCAAGGTGACATAATCAATGAACTAGCACAGTACTTCAGTGGCGAGACACTTTCCCTGAAAACAAATCCATGGCTAGCTCGGCTTCACCCAGAAGCCAGGGTAAGACAATGAGACCTTCCCTGAAGATTTTACCTAAGCTAACTTTGCTTTACAAAATGGTGCCTCAATGTTTATTTATCAAACTGTTGCTGGATTCCTGATAAGATAGTACTTTGTCATGTTATTTATCTTCTTTATCTTCTCTTTCATTATGCGGGATATCAGACATCTCCGCTAAGATCTCAACCAACTCTAGTGCTTTATCAAAATTTCCCTTCTCAATATCCTCTTAATCATCTTGCTACCACTTACTATGTTTAAGGAGAAATTCTTCACTAATTGTCACAAATATACTACAGAGTGTTTTCTTTACCCTGAAATGTTACTGCCACTATGAGACAAGTACGAATTACTTCACAACCCAGAGTGAAGGGCAGGATGATATTCAACAGATTTAGAGATAACACAAATTTGGAGTTCAAGCATTTTTTCTTTAGAAAAATTAAGCTCTTAACTAATACAGAGGCACAATTAAAATAACTATTTTTCTGACTCACTGAAAATTATTAGTCAGAGCAAAATTTACAAAAATAATACATCTTTATTAAATAAACTTACATGCAATTAATTCAAACCTATTAGAGGAGAAAGGTTTAATGTACAAACCAAAGAAAATAGATTGTATATTTTCTTGTCTTTTGTGTATTTTTCTGTCTTTTTTTGGTTATAACTTTCTTTGTTTTTTACTTTTAATAATTTTGGCACTGCAATCACTGGCACAAATTTTGCTACAAATCATAACCAGAAACTGACTCTGAAGTGCGTCCATTTCTGCCATAATAAACATAACAATATGCGTCTTCTTGATAATATATATGACATCTTCACCAACATTGTCTTTTGCCCCAAATACAGTTTTCTGTTTAATTTTGAAGGTTGTTTTCCCCCGACTGACTGACTAACCAGAAAAGGGATGTTAATTTCTGTGAAGATTATTTCTCAGAGTTAATTTTCTTTATTATTCATTTTTTAGTGGTCTTACTTTCAAATAAGCACCTTTTAATATATCTTCTTTGTCTCTGGTCTCAGAGAAGACTCACTGTTACAAAATGGTCCACTTTGAAACAACAGATTTAGTCTAACTTATAGAATCATTCATTTTCAACATCATATTTAAATAGTTTCTAAATATAAATAAAAATAGTTACACCATATTAATAAAAGTCCCTTAAACTGAGTCGAAATTCTGAATGTATGTATTTGCCAAATGTCCTTTAGAAAGTTGTACCAATTTTCAAGACCACAGAAGATTTTTTTAAAAAAACTCAATTTATTAAGTGGGCACTTGATTTTAACAGGTACCATCACTGAGCATATTCTTCCTATGTTTACTTTCTACCTTAACCGGCTCGAAAGTAATGCTTTCATGTTGCTTTACATAGAATTCTTTGCTTCTCAGATTGAAAGATTTTTCATATGTTTAATAGCAATTTTACATTGTCCAAATATCTGTATTTTTACCTACTTTTCTGGTGGACTTTTAAAGTGCTGTGTGTGAACTCTCTGTATATGACGTTTAATCTTTAGCTGCAGGTCTGAGTAAGTGGTGTTAGCAAAGATCTCCCTGAAAGATCTCAATACAGGATCCTGGTGAGTGTGAAGACTGTTTATTTGATATCAATTCAGTGGGTTCATGCTCGGTCAAGTCGAAATACAGAAAAAAGAAAAATCCTTTATCCTATTGCACTCCGTACTTCACGTCACAATCTTCTTTGCCCAATTTGTGTTCCCCCAGCTAAGAATAGGAGGGGAGTAGACTTATGCCAGAACAGCTGGCTCTGGCAGCAGTTCCAAAACCTCAGGTATTTAAGGATAAGTGTAGATAGTAGCAGGAAAATGTGACCAACGACAACGTGGCCTGTAAATGTGCATTACACGAGGCTCCCCTGAGCCGTGCTCTTAGTCCCACGCTCGGATCTGGCTAAAGATGCTCTGACTTGACTCCCGTGCTGCAGAGATGTGTGTATTATAAACTCATGTTCACAAAAATTTGTTAGAGAACTTTGGGGCATATGCCACTGGAATCTCAAACATTAATTCTTATGTGGAAGCTCTTTCGGGACGAAAAGGAGCAGCAACTGCGTGCAGACATCATGGAGGTTATGGGTTGTACTGCTGTCTATATGGGAGCGTAACAGTGCCTACCTCAGGAAAAAAATCACATTAATTAACCTGTCAAGTACCTCCTCTCAGACTGCACAAATGTAATAGATTCTCGCTTACCAAAATATAATTTCCTGGCAGTGCTGAGTGTGCTTTTCCTTTCTTCTTCTGGGGGTATTCCAGTTGGTGGTTCTGAATATTCTTGTATTACAGTGCTGTTCCTGACAGTTACAAGGAAGGCTGAGAAGCAGCTTTCAATATGAAATGAATTATATGCCCCTTAAATTTGTGCATACATTGGTTATAAATAAAAATATAAGCTGATTAGTGATTTTCCCATTGTCAATTAAATTAACGTTGAACCCTGGGAATTACAAATCTTGTTTTTATTTGAAAAGTCAATAAGGCTGGATGTGGAAGACGAACCCTTTCACAGTTTTGGTGGTAATGTAAATTTGTACAGTCATTATGGAAAACAGCATGGAGCTTCCTTTAAAAATTAAAAACAGAATTACTGTAGGATCTGGCAATTCTACTTCCAGGTTACTTATCCAAAGGAAATGAAACCAGTATGCCAAAGAGATACCCGCACTTTCTTGCTCATTACAGCATTATTCACAACCACTAGATATGGATCAATCAAGTGTCCGTAGATGGATGGGTAGATAAAGGAAACATGGCATACTGTTCAGTTGTAATAAAAAGAAAATCCTTCCATTTTCAACAATATGAATAAGCCCAGGAAAGAGTAGTTTTATGCCCAATTTCAGGTATTAAAATAAGTTCACCGTCTAAAAAAATTTTTTTTTTTGTCACGATGAAGGTCTTTTGTTAAGGTTGCAAGGCCTAATTCTCTTCACAGGTTGCTTTATACATTAAATATTGGGACTACAGGCCTTTATTTCTGCTCCTGCCTGGGCTCTAGGCGTCTTTTGAGTGAGACTGTCTGATAAGGTACTGCATCTTGTCTCTTCCAGTCACAGGAAGCTGGGCAGTGTAAAACAACATGGAGCTTTAGAACTGAGATTTCAGGAATCGAATCCTTTATTTCACAGGTGAGACGGTTGTGACTGAAAACAGTCAAGTGACTCACTTAAAACCAGAACTGGTCTCAGAACAGAGGCAAACCCTTCCCTCCAACATGCCAGCTTGTGAATTGAAATATTATCTGGAGCCTTATTAGGATGTTTCCTGACAGGTTGTCCAATTCTCTGAATAACACTAATTCAACTATAGAAGCTACAGCCAAGTAGTTATAGAAGAGAAGGAGGAAGAGAAGGAGGAAGGAAGGAAGCAGGGAGGGAGGAAGGGAAGAAAGGAAGTGAAATCATCTGGAGCCAATAAAATAATATCTTCACTTTTTGGAAATATAGTATGGTCTTATTTCTTCAAGGGTAAAGGAAAAAAAAATCTTCCCAGGACCTTCGGTGATACAGTGATGCTGACTTCATGTTCAGAGATGGAACATTAATTTAACAGCAGCTTAGAAGCCTTGCCTTCATTTCCATCTGCATATTACAGATTTATATTTTTAATGCAACATAGAAAAAAAAGTTCAATTTCTGAGCAAATTGAGATCTTGCAGTCCAAAGCAAAATATGTTACTTATGCATTAACTAATCTGAAATTATCCTTTAGAGCATTAGAAATTATGTACATTCCATTTTTAAAATTTTTATTTGTACATTACATGTTTACAAAATTACCATAAGAATTTATGGTTTCTATCTTCTCACTTCTACTGTCAAATTGATATGACTTCCTTTCCTTTAGTCTTTAAAGAGTGAATATCAAGTTGATGTGAATCCATTTCCTTAAGTCACAAAAGAGTAAATGTAAATAAACTAAGAGAAAAGCAGCCAAGACCTGAATCTCACCTGTAAATGCACATGGAGTCCCAGCAACCTATCGTCTCTGAATAGTAGTGGCCCAAGGGCCTCTCATGAAAACCCTGCTCCTCCTGCTTAGTGACATTCACAATGAACAAAATTACCTCAGGGTGAAATCCTTGTTTTATTATTCCACCCCTCCCCCAGTATGGCACATGTAGCCAAATCCTTTAAACTCTGGATCATAATTGTCTCTTGCTTTTCCTGTAGTTTCTCCCCCCCAAATCTCCAGACTACAAATTCTTTATTGGTCTGCAATTCCCCAGCATTTTATACAATCCTCTTTTGGCGCATTTATGTTAAATTTTAACTGTTTATGAATTTCCCTTCCCGGACAGACTGTGAGTTCCTGAGGGATAGACAAAGACACTACTTTATTCATTTTGATGTGACCAGCAAGTAGTAGAAACCCTGACACACACAGACTCAGTAAATGTGAAAATGAATCGAGTCGTCTAGGGAGCACACTGGCTTAAAATCACACCAAGGTAGACATTACTAATATAATTCTTTCCTGGGGGCAAAATGTTATTGTGTTTTTTTTTTAAACAGCCTAATTATACAATGCAGACAAAAGCATATTTTTTATATATTTCACTGTTAATGTATCACTTGGCCAGCAGAGGGAGAAAATACAATACAAAAGACAAGGCTGAGGTTTAGCTGTCTACATTGTAAATGATGTGATTTTTATAGTGCTTTTTTTCCCTTTAATTTTAGGTCAGAATATGTATGACTTGATCCAGGATTATGTAGTTTTCCAAATCATTTCTACCAACCCCCTAAATTTTGAAATCGTACCCGTATTTTTATTTAGGTTGAAAGAACTCAGCAGTGTATTTTACTTGAGAGTCAGTAAGCTCTCATCTGAAATTAATGGAAAATTATGCCTTTCAGAGAGAGCTGCAGTTTCCAGATGCTCATTCCTTCTCGTGGTGCACACTAATGAAATGAGCTGGAATATGTAGGCACTAGATAGATATTTGACTGCACGGATTTGAGTGAAGTTGGCTAATCAATCTGTTGATGTACGATAGAATTGCTTTTCCCCTGCACCACAGAATACGCTTACAAGAATGAAGGGGTGGATGTGTGAGTAAGGTGTGTTTCTCCTTGTATTAAGTAGTGTGTGCATATGTGTAGACTTCTCCAATCTGCTAAACTAATACTGTGTTTGCTTAATGAGTTCATAATATATAAATGCATCATACATGAATGCACATTAACAAAACAGGTAAAACAAGGATGATTACTCACATCAGAATTTGATTCTTTCCTGTACAATACAATTCACAGCTCTCATTAGTGTATGTCAAATAAAATTAGATCTCTGAAACAACAGGAGATATAAAATTTTCACATTCATTGCAAAACATCTACTGTTTAGGTAGGGCAACTTACAACAAAAACAAACAGATCCGAAAAAACATTAGCAGCAATTACAGATTGTTGGTAATAAGTGTAGAGTACCATCTTCTCATTCTTAAACCACATCCACCCTTTCACACCACTCATTTACAACCATATCTTCTTCCAATCTTGCCCACCTACAACCCATATTTTCACATTATGTCTAGTTGTTTTAATTAATTTTTCTTATCTTTTGAATATTTTAGAATTTATTCAACTAGGATAAATAATACAAAGAGATCCCATGTGCCCTTTCTTCAGTTTCCCCCATGGTGACATTTTTGACAACAATAAGAAAATCTCATAACCAGCATACTGACACTGACACAGTCACGATAGAGGACATTTCCTTCACCACAAGACTTCTTCATTTTACCTGTTGTAATCACAGCTTCTTCCTTTGCCTTCCCACATACCTAATCTGAGCTCCAATTCTATTGTGGTGGACTTATTGTGGTCACTGGGAGCAGCAAAGCCAGTTGGACTGAGGTGGTGTGGTTCTGGCAGTAGAGGATCCACCTGAAGATTGCTGCCAACACAACATAAAGGAGAATGGGAGCAGAAGATGGGGGCGGGCTGTTTCCCAGGAGAAGCTCTGCTGTGGTGGGTTCTCCCAAAGGGAACTCAGCTGGTCTCATTAAAGAAGGAGCTCGGGGCCTGGTTGTCATCTTGGCTAGCTGATGTTTGCTTCAGGAGAGCTCTGGCCTTCATCTCTGCTGTGAGCATTGTATCTGGGTTCCAGCATAGATTTCTTCAGGTTTTTAGTGCAGACACGATGTACACCGGACACTGCCATGGGCTCCCAGCCCTTGATTGGATCTTTCAGGTGTCCAGTGTATAGAAGACAGTCTGCACTCTTCCTGCATTTGGCTTCTCTGTGTGAATGTATTAAATCTGCTCTCTTGTAAAGCACTGGCTCTAGAAAAGTAACTAAGACATCTATGATTTTGTTATTTCCAGAATATCATAAAAGAGAGTATTATATAAATTGAATAATGCATAATGCAATCTCCTAGGAATGTTTTTCGTCACTCAGCACAATGCTCTGCAGTTTTAACTACTTGACAAGGTATATCAATAGTATGCTCCTCTTGTTGAGAGGTAATAGTCAGTGACATGGATATGCCACCATTAGTTTAATTTTTAACCTGTTGAAGGAGATCTGGGATGTTTGCAGTTGTTGGCTATTATGAATATGGCTGTGACACAAATTTACATCCCCATTTATATGTGAACCTAGCTTTTTATTTGTCTCAAGTAAATGGCCAGATGTACAAATCCTTTGTCATATTATAGATGCTGGTTTGGTTTTGTTGTTGTTGTTGTTGTTGGAGAGAAGATTTTAATATGGTACTTAAATTGAAAAACAATTCACTTTGAATATTAATTTTTTTTTCTTCTTTACTACTTTGCTTACATTTGACACATGCACTTTTCTTGCTGGATTATTGCTACCTTTGAATTTGGGACTAATGTTGAGGGAGGGGCTGAGTCCGAATTATATCTTATTGTTTCTCTGGTGTGAGAAACTGAAAGTGTAAATAAAGACTAAAATACAATATATTGGGAAAGGGAAGAAAGTGGTTTGGTTTTAAAGGAAATGCCAAACATTTCCAGAATGGCTCTGCCATTTTACATTCTTACAGCAATGAATGACTGATCCTATTTTTCTGCATCCTTACCAGCATTCAGAGTTGCTATTGTTTTTCATTTTAGCCATTTTGATATATATACAGTATCATTGTGGTTTTAATGTGTGTGTCCCTAATGGCTAGTAATAGCAAACATCTTTTTTGCCATTTGAACTTCCTTTTCAGGGAAATAGCATTCCATTTGTCTTGCCTATTTTTTCAAAATATTGTTCTTTCAATATATGTTTTTAAGAATTTATTAGATGATCTACATATTAGTCATCATTTGGATAGTCATATTTTCTCCCACTCCATAGCTTATCTTTTCATTCTTTTTTTGTTTTTTTTTTAAGAAGACAATTTATCTAAAGATGGGAAAGGGGGAAAGGAGAGATGACAGGCAGCTATTCAGAACAAGTAGGGAGGGTTTGAAAGTAAATTGCTCTGTCTTTTCATTCTTTTAACAATATCTTTCACAAAGCAATTTTAAAAATTTTAATGTCATCTAAATTATTGATTTTTTTTCCTATGTGGAGTACTTTTATGGAGTGAACTTTAGAAACTCTTTGCCTATCCTCAGAGCCCCTAGATTTTCCTCTATGCTTTTCTAAAAGTTTTATGTTTTTTTATTTAAATCCATAATCCATATTGAGTTAATCTTTGTATAAAATATGAGATTTAGCTTGAGGTTTACTTTTACTATCCAAATCTACTTGGCATAGCATCATTTATTGAAAAAGAGTGTATTTCTTCTTTTGAATTGCAGGTACATTTTTGTTAAAATCAGAGTAGAATAAACATTAAAACCCTACCTATCACAGGGAATATGTTCTAAGAAGTCCCAGAACTAAACGAAACAGCATCAAAGACGTCTTAACATGCAAATAGAGGGGATAGGTGAAGCAGAACAGAGAATGTGAAAATTTATCAATTTTCATCATTTTATGTTACTTATATACATTTTATTGCTAATAATGATTTTAATCCACAAAATGTTCATAAAAATCTAAAAAATTCAAAAAAATAATTTAGGTTTTTGGTAAGGAAGGTTCTTCTGTATTGGAAAGTTTTTGTCTTTTTGTAATGAAGCCATCTAAATGTTGGTTGCCTTTTCTGGTTTCATTGAGCAAGCAGTTGTCAGTAGCAGGCATCGCATCAGTGACACTTGTTCTTGCCTTTGAACTTCTTTCAAATGTTGAATAATTTTGTATAAGTTGATCCACAGTTTCTGTTACAGTTGCTAAATTTTTTTAGAAAGTTCCTTTTGTTCCTAAGCTTCAAAAATGCGTATTTCATCATTTTTGTGCATCTGTTCTACTAATAATTTTAGATCATGGTTGGAAAGACTTTCATCAGTAATTCTTCAATATCCTGCACATTTATGTTGTCCAACCCTGTTTCATTAGCTAGCTTTACAATTTTTCCTGTCACTTTACTTTCTTTATTTTTTGTATTTAATTTTACAGGACATTGTAAAATTAGAATTAGATAATTCTTTTATTTATTACAGTAAAATGAAATGTTATATTCATGTCATTAATCAACTATGATGCATTAAGTATATGTTTGTTGGTCCGGTGTGATTTGTATCGCAAGACAGCATGACGAAGTCCAGACACCTCTTGACCAAGTCAAGAAGTTGCACACTACGTGAAGGTGAATCCCAAAATTTATCCTACTGTTATGTAATCGCGTAATACCAAAATGGCATTAAGTGAAGCAGCGTTAAGCGACTACTTGTGTGGCTCGATTTCTGGGTTATCGATTCTATTGCATTGATTTATATGGCTAACATTTAGCCAATAACATATGTTCTTGATTTCTGTGCCTGAATTTGACATCAGCTAAACTGACATCTGCTAAATTTGACATTTTCTTAAAAACAATGCACAGTGAAAAGATAGTATGAAGTGAGTTGAAGAAACGTGTGAAAATTTGGGGCTTAGGAAAACACAAGAGACTAAACAGTATGACCTAAAGTAATTGAAGGATACAAGGGACTAAGTGCAGGTGGAGGAATCTACAACAAAGAGCAACTCAGAGCGAATTCCAGAACAAACTACAGAGATAGATAGGATTCAGAGCATGACCATTTCATGAACAGAGTCCACAGGACTACATCTACTCGGATTTCAGGGTTTTCTGCCCTTCCATTTGAAGTAGCAATCGTCTCTCTCCCTATGTGCTCTGTAACATGCAAGTGCTGCCTTCTATACAGGCTCTTAGTTTTGATAATGAGTCCAGATAATTACTTTTCCGTAGCTAGTCTGACTTTCCAGCTTCTGTGTTTAGCTTGTAGTGCATACCTCGGACCATGACCTACCTATTCCATCTATATTCTTTTCTATCTCCTTACCTCAATATGTTTCAGGTAAGAATTTTAATAAATGTTAGTTAGTGTTATCATCCACTCTGTTACACATACACACCCACACAAGCTCTCTGCCCCATAGTACAACAATTTTATGTAAGAGACCCTCCTACTCATAACCAGGGATTGACTGACATATCTACTTCTTGACTAGTTTTTCATTCAAGAGAAGGGGAGAAATCAACCAAATTCAAAGGTAAAAATTTCATTCCAAATTCAAGGGTCGACATCACATTGAACATAATTTTAGGTATCTAATTGCCAAGAAAGTTACAAGAAATAGCTTAGCTTTACACTAAAAATGGAAATTTGAGAAAGCTGAGCAAGGACTGGTAATAATATCCAAAGATGTAGTACTATTTGCCTGGGACTGAGACAAAGAGAAAAATATTAATACTTTAGTTATGTATATTACATCTATCTTTTCTTTTTTCACATCCTTTTGCCACATTTTGTTATTTTATTTTCCTTTAAGTCAATTCACTTACAAAGTTTATTCAAGAAGTAAACTTCTTTCTCTAGAGGTATAAGTCAATGACATTCCAGTAGTTTCTCAGAGATGTTTAACCATTCAAATTGTAAATGTTCCTTGTTGTACGACAAATATATTTTCACAACAGTAAGATTTGCCATATCATAAGTGGTATGTGTATCATCCAGTGATCTGCCATTACTCTGTTGCCAGTTAACTGATCAATGACAGGCTAAATACTGGGAATTACCACGCTATGCTAGATATAATTTGTATGAGTGAATTACTTTGCCAAGTGGAAAATTCCATACCTCAAAATAGCTCAATGTCTGGACTAAATTATGGGGAAAATATTTTACTGCAATGTCCAAGTTTCAATCTTTGTAGCTCTTTGATAGATCCCTTGTGTGGTTCTACAGTAGATATAGAATAAAATATCAACATCTTTTGGAGGTCATCCTTAAAGACTGAGTTTTCCACATCACAGTATTGATGTCACTCAATCTAGAATGTTACTGTAGTTTATATTTTTGCAATCCAATGTTTATCATTCTCCTGCATCTTAATACAAATAATTTGGTTGGACATGATATAAAAAGAAAAAGGGTAATATTATATGGGTAATACTGAAACTTAATATGACAAATTTAGCTTAATTGAGACAATTGAAATAGGCTATCTCAAGATACTTAATGGACCACAGCAAAGACTAAAAGATCAGAGTTAGGGGTGTACACAGAGAGAAAAGTCAGCGTGTCTTAGATCTTATGGGACTTTGTAGGACATGTTAAAGATTTCACTCTTTGGTATGAGGGCAATAGCAACAGACCAGCTTTTAAGCCAGCTAGAGAAATCTACTATATGGCTTCTTGACGATAATCTATTCGTTTCCTAATCAGTTAAACTCAGTGACCATTTATGCATATTTTCCAGCACGTGTCAGAGAAAAAAATCCTTCAAAATACTCATGTCTG
>PVJO010007128.1:0-84048 GCA_004026905.1 Hystrix cristata | reverse complement strand
GTCTGAGGTTACAAATTATAAAGACTTTGTACATCACTGACAGTCAAATGCTTGTGATCGGGAAGGAGTAAGATAACTCTTACCAAAACTGATACATACACAGAAACTATTTCAACAAATAAAAGGAACTATTGTAGGGCTTGGCACCTCAAAGATGTGAATGCTACTCCTTCGCACAATAGAGCAATCATTGTAGGGCGACACACACACACAGAACTAATATTTATCCAGCATATACTATACCAGGCACTGTTCAAAACATTTTCAATGTGTTAGCTCATTTAATGTGCACCATAGTCTGTGAGTTTGGTAATATTCTTTCCCCGTAACACAGGTGAAAGAATTAATGCCCATAGAAAAATAATTACTTTCCCATGTATGATCTCTCAGCTAGTAAATAGCAAAGCAAGAATTTAATCCAGATTTCCTAGTTCTGGAATCTACACTTTTATGAGCCATGCTATGCAAATATAATCTCCTTGCTAGGGGCAAGCCCTCCTGTATGGACCCACTTCATGGATACAGCCTGGGTGTTTGCACAGGGCCTGGACTTAGGAGGACCAGCAGTGGATCAAGGCTTGTGCTAGTCACCTCTCCCGCATTGTGGCAAAGTACTAGAGAGATATCAATTTAAAGAGGAGGGGTTCATCTGGGCTCATGGTTTCACAGGTTTTGGTCTATGGTTATTTGGCCCGGTTGTTTTTAGGCACATGGTGAGGCAGGACACCATGGCAATATGTGTGGTGGAACAAAGCTGCTCACCTTACAGCTGCCGAAAGGCAGAGAGAGGGGCATGACAGGGCTCCAATATTCCTTTGACGAAAATACCCTCGGTGAACTCACTTCTGCTAAGCCCTGCCTCCTAACGGTCCACCTCCCAGCCGTGCCATAGGACAACAGTGAAGCCTTTAGGATGTGGCCTTGGGGGGACATTTCAGATCCAAACCCTATAGTGTTCTCCTGTCACTGATTTGAAATTCTTGTTAATTAGGACAAGGAATCCTGCATTTTCATTTTGTAGTCTCACCAGAAATTTACGTAGTAAGTTTTGGATAGGGAAGACTGATGAGCAAAATCATTCCTAAATGACTTTACTTAATTTTAGATTATCTCTCTGGATTATCAGGATTTCTTTTAATTACATGCTTCTGCTTTTGTGCCTGTCATTGGTACGCTTTGGATGTGGCTGAATTTCCACAGTATTTTAGAACAGTTCAAACTTACAGTGATTTGTCCTCCCCCGCAATTGAATTCTGATTAGCTAATTTGGTAATAGTTTCCCATCCCAGATACTAGCTTCTACTCAGCCACAGGCCAGAGCACATAATAGTCCGGAAGACAGGAGCCAGACCACCTCTCCAGGTTCAGATTAGTGCTGATACAGACCGAAGAAGAAGGAATAGGATGGCTGCCTAAGGCCAGCTTGGCCACAGTGTTTAATTTCAGGAATAATTTAGGAGAAAGGAGGGCTTTTCACAAACTAGTCATTCACTAGGAGGCCAATGCAGTAAGCAATGTTTTTTTTCCCAAAGTTCTTGGGCATGTTTTAAGTGTACGTCTGACAGACTGAGATATGTGTCTCTCTGTATGGACAGGAAGAAGTTATATAATTGATGAAAAGGGAAAACTCCTCTTAAAGAGGAAGGCATGTCTCCCTCCCATTCAATCCTTAACCTAAGCTGAGTCTCTTCCCTGAGTGTAGCCCTCGCTACCTGTCTGTTATGACTTCTCCTAGGGCTAGTTAGGATGAGTTGTGTCTTTATTTTTACAGAAGGAAGAGATTAGAAAAAATAACAACTAATTTAAATCAGAAAAATCTGAGATGTAACTGGTATTATCAAAACAAAGCTGTGGCTAAAACTAAGGAGATGTATAATTAATGAAAGTTTGACATTAAAATGCACAAAATTTATATGTTTTCTTTTATTTAAGTGGAAAAAATGATGAAATGAATCATGTCAAAAAAGACTGGCATATGTATGTAGTCCCAGCTATTCAGGAAGCTGAAGCAGGAAGATCACTTGAATGTGGGAGTTTCAGAGGCCAGCCTGGGCAATATAATGAGACCCTGTCTCAAAACAATAAGTAAATAAAAAAGGAATTAATTTTTTCTTTGTTTGCATTCACTCATATCCCTAAAAATGTTAATTAGGAATTAAGAAGTGGTTCTAATTTCCAATAGAGTTAGTTTGAATTAGAGCACATTTTTGTGAAAAGAGAGCTTGATGCATTTCTTTTAAACAATATAGTTAATTTCAGAGCATTTATAGCGTTGTGATTCCTTTACTACATCCCAGGAGGACGCCCAGGAATAGATAAAACCCAGATGAAGGCGGACGTAGGATCGCCAAACAGCAACAGCTATTAATACCTCTTAGTCATGCCGAGCACATCATGCCATAGCTAATCTAACAGTCACAAAAATTTCAGTGAGGACATTGAAACCTCAGAGTCACACAGGTGGTAAGTGTTAGGGGTGGAGTTTATCACAGCACCAACGTGAATAAAGGTAACTACCCACGTGGCATATGTGGTGTGAAGTTACAGAGTTAGGGGCTGCAGCAAGGAAGAGGGTTTCCTCATTTAGATGATTGCTTTGGGCTCGGAGGAGGAGTCTATAAGAATTTTCTCTTTATCCACTCGCTCCATACATTTCCTCCTTTCTCCTAAGTCACTCCCTTCTCTTCATTCCCCCACCAGATGGAAAAAGAAATTGTGTACCCTAGAACAGACTGAATTTAGGTTTGGTTTCTAAACAAACTTTTTAATTGTTTTTTTGGGTTTTTTTTTACCGTTTCGTTATCTGTAGGACATTGATTAAAAATCACCCCATGTTAAAAAAAAAAAAAACCACCCCAATGTTACATTGCCATTGACTCCTTATTTTGTAAATTTTGTAAATTTACATATCCATAATATACATTTATATGTGCATTCATAAATAAATACACAAACTAAAATAATGGCTTCCTTTAACTTGTACTTTCTGGTGAAAAACAGCATTACACAGTCAAACGTGGAGATTAGATAAAAACTCATGTTGCTCTTTACATTACTTTGAACAAGGGTCCGTCTGCACCCAACCCAGGAGCAGGCCGAAGTGAAACGCCACAAAGTGACATACCTCCTCTCTGCCACGTAAGAACAAGAGACTATAGGAAACCTAAGGGCTACTAAGGTCTTGATGGAAGAGAATTTCAGGAAATAAGAATCTATTTTTAGAGAGAACTTTGTCCCTGAAAAATTCACTCATATATTTGTGCAGTTTGGCTTGGATCCCATTTTTTAAATAGACTATTTGGTCAAAATAGTAAAATGTATAATTTGAATCCTTACCAAAGCACAGTATTAAAATTCCTTTGAGAGGAGAAATCGCAGATTCCTGCTTTCGATTCTTGACCCAGAACCAAAGATAGGGGGAAAGTCTTACATAAAAAAGTCTTCACCCAACGAAGCATACAAAATAACTTTTGTATTAGTCAGCCTGTCATCACTGTGACAAGATATTGGAGAGAAACACAAGTTAAAAGGGGGACCACAATTAATATTTTGGTATGTAGTTTCCCAAATATTCTTCCATGCTTTAAGGAGCAATGTAAAATATATAATATACGTACTTTATATATATATACTTTATATATATATATATATACGATCACCACTGTGAAGACATACATAACATTACTTCGAATGAACAAACTGTAATTTATTATACCAGTCATTTTTAGACATTTTTGTTCTCAACATATTGCTATTACTTATCTTTCTGTTAAGTTAATGATGTAACAAGTCTTGACACAAATAAAATAATCTGTAATTATATTTGTAAGTATATTCCGGGAAATGGGATTGCTCATTGAAAGGATATACACATTTGTAAGGTCTTTGGCCTACTTTGCCAAATTAGTTTCTATTTATTCAGTCAGCCTGCTTTGCGCTTGGTTCCATATCTAAGTCTGGGTTACAGAGAGCAGTAAAATAAACATAATTGTTGCCTTTATAAAGTTATAATCTGGACAGGGAAAGGACATTAGACAAACACCCACCGATAACAAATCAGAGTACCATGAGAAAGTATAATGCAGGGATCTAACACAGTGCACCAAGAAAGTTACACTGTGATACTGAAGCTGAGATTGGAAGGTGAAGAGTACAGGGACAAGCTTTCAGAGAAGGAAACTAGCAAAGTTCACAGGTGGTGGGAAAAGAGTTCCACAGAAGGAACTAAAAGAAGCTTTAGGGCCTGAGCTGAGTGACTGGGAGGGGTTGTACAGTTTGGAAGAGGAGTCATATGACTTGCTTTACGTATCTGAAGAGATTCCTTCTAGCTGCCCCAAGTATGTAGAAGATTAATACAGTTGCCCAGAAGATCAGAGGGGTAGCCTGGAAGAAGGCAATGGCAGAAGACATGGAGAGAAGTGGAAAACCAAAGATATATTTGCCACCAAATCAACAGCTGACAGTGGCTCCAGTACAGGAAAGGGTCAGTTTTCCTGCACTCTGGCACGTGATTTTTCTAGCTAAAAATAATTAATTAAAACAATGAAAGAATAAAATAGAACTGAAATGTTGCTTCCATTTGTATTGCTTTGCTTTCTAGCCCTTGAAGATTTCTCATTTATGAGCAATTTGCGTTCACTTTTTCCTGCACTGCTGATTGGGATCTTTGCCTCCTGTGTGACTAAGTCATACTTTTACCTGTTGCTTGAGTATTTTTTGCCTAGGGCTGATGTAACAAAATACCACAAACTAGGTGGCTTAAATCCGCAGAAATGCATCTCTTCCTGTTATGAGACTAGAACCCGGATGTTGTCAGGGCTATACTCCCTCTAGGGTCTCTGGGAGGAGCTCTCCGGACACTTCCAGCCTCGGGCAGTCCAGGTGCTCTTTGGCCTGTGAATGTATCACCCAGTCTGTGCTCATTCTGTACATGAGGCTCTCCCGGTGTCTGCGTCTCCTCCTCTTACAAGGACACTGTTCCTACTTGATCAAGAGCCCTCCCTACTCCGGTATGACCTTATCCTTATTCAATCCGCACTGCCTGTTTCCAAAGAAGGTCCTGTTCTGAGGTTTTGAGGGTCAAGACTGCAATGTATACATATCTGGGAACACAATTCAATCCACCATGATTCATAAGAGATCTTAATATACCACAAATATTTCTGTCAGCTTGTCATTTATCTTCTTATTTATGATGTTTGGGACAGGCAGTTTTAATTTTATGAATTTAATCTATCAGTTTTTCTTCTAGTCAATAAGTATTTATCAGGTGCCTCCTGGTTTTCCCGGATGCTATTCTAGCTCCCTTGATCCACAGATGAATCTGAACTGGGTGTCTTACCCCTGCATGCTCAGAGTCTGGGAGGCAGATAAGTAAACAAGTGTCATTCAGTAAGATGACTGCAGTGACAGATTTGAACTAGTCATGGCTGCCAAAACTAAGTGACTGCTCAGCTAAGATTGGCAGTTGTACAGAGGATGTCCTCAGGCAGTAGTTGAGGAATAACATATTTCACTAATTATACCTCCAACAGGAAGTTCCCAAGTTGGCAGTGCATAAAGCAGGGTCCTTAAAGGGCAGTCCATGGACCACACCAGTGTCAGCTGAGCAGTTGTTAAAAATACAGAATTTCAGGCCCTGCCAAATCAAAATCTGCATCTCAACGCCATGTCTGGATGATTTGTGTACGCATGAGACTCTGAGACACACTCCCTATTCTTTGGAAGTCCTTTTCCAGGTTTACAGTTGGCAGCCTCTGTCCATGATTGGAAGGACAGAATTAGAAACTACCCTACGAGATGTGCAATACAAAGGCAAGCTTTTGAAGTCTTCCCATGTGTTATGTCAAGATGCTAATTAATATATCAAATGAGCAGCCTTCACCACATTGCTTCATAATCCATGGGAAAAGAGACCTGTTTGCACATTTCAGGGTAATCACAGTGGAAGCTAGGGGACATGTGCTCCGGGGATGACCCTGGCATGACCCTGTGATTCAGACTGAAGATAAGCCTCCAAATCCACGCCTGGGATCAGCTGTTCCAGAGGGATTTGTCTCCTCAGTTATAATTGGTCTGCTGCGTGTACACTAAGCAGGTGGTTTGGGGCAAAGGGAAACTGGTTTATTTGTGTGAGCAGTTGAATGAAGGAAGTATCTCTTTGGGAAAGGAGATGGGAACAATTTCTGGTGTGGTAATTGGGTTAAGTGGAGGAGGTGGAGAAGAGGAGAAAGAGATGGGGAGAGAAATGACAAACAAGAAGGGAGAAGGGAACAATCGCTAAAGTAGACCAGCTGTTAGGTCACTCAAAAAATAGCCTTGTTTACTTCAAAGTCAAATTCAATTCTGCATGGTAAAAAAGAAGGAACCCAAGGTACAAACAAAGTCTGTCCTAGGGTGTGTAACTAAAGACAGAGGGAAGAGACCCCACAGCCTCCGGGTATAAAATGTGTTTTAGGAAAACCACAACATGAATGAGGTCGGGCTTGTCAGAGCGTGCACGAAACCTGCACAACCTCTCCTGGGTTGACACAATTGTGGGTTTTAGTAGAACAAAGACAAGAGGCCATTTTGCTGTGTGCTGAAAAACTGTAGCACATGGCATTCAATGCAGATATTAAACTGGGCCAGTATTTACTACGTGCCTCATATGCATTCTGCCCCACCAAAAAAAAATCTGTCACTGATATTAGAGGGAATTTAGGAGAATTCATCGCAGTTTGACCAATAAATATCAAGACTTGGTGCCGATAGTTCACTGTGCTGGCAGGGCTGCCATGTACATTCAGGCAGACGTGCACTGCTCAGCTGCAGGCGCCCTTCAGAACCAGGCATGGCACAGTCCATATCGGCACACACAGCTGTCCTGGAGATGGGAGAAAGAACAAAGACGAGGAAGAAAAGATGCTTATGTTCAAGAACTTACCATAATGAACTAGAAAAAAACTGTTAGGTTAGGAAAACCCCACTGAAATCCATTCATCTTCATATAATATGCATAAAAATTATTTGGGGATTCATGTTGAATGTGTTTTTAGTTGGACATTTCAAAATTCTCTTATTTTGGAATTGTTCATTTGTTTAAAATTTATCAGGTAGACCTGTATGGCTGTTTCGAGCTCTCTTTTTTCCCTTTCTTTTTTTTTTTTTTTTAATTTAGAGGACAATCTATTTAAAAGTGGCGAAGAAGGGGGAAAAGGAGATGATAGATAGCTATTCAATGAGTAGGGAGTATTTGAAAGTGACATATTCCTCTTTTTTCCCTTTCTTTCATCCTTCTTTTTTTTTTTTCTTTCATCCTTCTTTCCTTTTTTAAGACAGAACTCACGGAGAATAGTCAGGGATGGATTCCTTTGTCATGTGGAATGCCACAGGGCAGCAGCCACTGATGAATTCATCACAAGATCTTTTTATAAAGGGAAAATCTCACTTTTTGTATCTTTTCCCAATTCAGTTTAATAATGATCGATTTAAATTTATAACCTATAGGCAAATAAATTTTGAGGCCACATATTGTAAGAGTTTGAAATCTATTATTTCATTGCAGTTATAAACTTATTTATGTATTTATTGGGGGTACTGGGGATCAAACTCAGAGTACCACTTGAGCTAAATCCCCAATCCCTATAAACTTATTTTAAATACTTTTTATTACTTAAAAAAACATATACCCTTATGCAAAATATACAAAAAATGCAACAAGGCCCTTAGATTTAAGTATAACAGATAAAACTAAAAAATTTTCCTAAAAAAAAAATAAGCATAAATTTTTATAATCTTGGATTAAGCAATAGTTTCTTAGATATAATCCCCAAAACCCAAATGACAGAAGAAAAAATAAGTTAATTAGACTTCATTAAAATTTAAAATGTTCATGCTTCAAAGGACGACATCAAGAAAACCAAAAGGCAACCCATAGGATAAGAGAAAATATTTCAAATCATATACCTGATAGAAGAGACTTCTATCCAGAACAGGCAAAGAATTTATAGTTGAACAATACTAAGATGCGTAACCCAACCAAAGAAAAATGAGCAAAGAATTCAAATAGACATTTCTCCAAAGAAAATATACACATGGCCAATGTGCACATGAAAAGATGCTCAACATCAGTAGTCATCATGGAAATGCAGATCCAAACTACAACGATGAAACTTCCCATACATTAAGATAGTTGTAATAAAAAAAAAAAGATTAACAATAACAAATGCTGGTAACAATGTGGAAAAATTGGAACTCTCATACCTTGCTACTGGGACTGTGAAATATTGCAGGCATGTGGGAAAACTGCCAAGCAGTTCCTCAAAAATTTCTTCAGAAAGGTTAAACATAGAATTACCATATGATCCATTGCCCTGTTAGATACATACCCCAAAAAACTGAAAAAATATTTCCACAGAAAAGCTTGTTCACAATGTTCATGTAATCATTGTTCATACTAGCCAAGATATGGAAATAACTTATGTGTCTATAGACTCATGGATAGATAAATAAAATATATCCATATAACAGAATATTATTTGGCCATCAAAATGAAGTATTGGTACGTGATAAAACATGGATGAACCTTGTAAACATGTTACATGCAAGAATTCAGACACAAAAAGCCACACATGATATTATTCAATCTGTATGAAATGTCCATAATAAATAGATCCATAAAGATGGCAGAGTTAAGTCCAGTGTGGTGGACTGATACGGTCAACTTGAGCAGGAATGCCCAGCTGAACTGAGTTGGTGTGGTTCTGGGTGTAGAGGATCCACCTGAGGATAGTTGTCAACAAAACACAAAGGAGAATGAGAACAGAAGATAGGGGCCAGCTGTTTCCCAGGAGAAGCTCTGTTGCGGCTGGTTCTCCAGAAGGGAAATCAGCTGTTCTCATTGCAAGAGGAGCTCGAGGTCTTGCTGTCATCGAGGACGGCTGCTGTTTACTTCAAGGGAGCTCTGGTCTTCATCTCCACCGTGAGCATCATACCCTCGTTCCAGCGTAGATTTCTTCAGCCTTTTAGTGCAGACAGGTATGTACACTATACATTGCTGTAGGCTCCCAGCCCTTGATTGGATCTTTTGGGTCTCCAGTGCATAGACATTCAGTACTCTTCCTGCATTTGGCTGTGTGTGAAAGTTGTAATTTGTAAATGTCCTATATTAAATCTGCTCTCTTGCAAACCATTGACTCCAGAAAGGTAACTAACACACCCAGAGTTAAGTTCTAGAGACAAAGAAGAGCAAGAAATTACTGCTAATAAGTACAAGCCTTTTGGGCATAGTAAAATGTTCTGTAATTAGGTAGTGATGACAATTTCATGGCACACGATTATACTAAAATACACTAAATTGTACACTTTAAAAGATGGATTTATGTGATATGAATAATATTTCAATAAACCTGTTTTTAAATATTTATATCTATTCCAGAAAAAGAAAGGACCGAATGGGACAAATTAATCCCAAGTCCAAACATTTGAAAATAACCAGAGTAAATTTTTATTCGAAAAGGTGAAAAAATCTGAATGGAATGTACAATTTAGCTAATGGTTCGAAAATTTTCATGTAACTCCACAATTAACTCACTCAAGTGATTTCTACTTGGAAATGATACTACATGGAACAAACCTTGAAGGTCGTTACTTGAGGCCTCACTACACACTCTAAAACGAAACTTCCCAAAGTGTGTTTGTACACTGAGATACTTAGGAGTAGGAGGCATGATAGCTAAAAATTTTCCCAAATTCTTCAGCAATATTAACAATAGTCTTAAATGTAAATAGAGGTGAAACAAATATGGAAATGACAATTAGTGGATGCCAGTGAAAGATATACAGTAATTCATTCCACATACTATACTCTACATGCACCTTTTATCTACACTGGAATTCTTACAAAATAAAAAGCTAAAAAATAAGAAGGTGGATTATCTCCCTTGCTATTGATGAGAAGGGGCAGCCATCTGCTATAGAGCATCATGCTGCCTTCAGACCTCTTGCGAAGCCCAAAATTGTCAAAGAGGACCAAGAAATTCTGCACCAGTCAGACCATATGTCAAAAGTAAGCATAAGTGGCTCAGCCACTTATACAGAGGTATTGACAACAGTGTGGAGAAGACTCAAGAGCCAGTTCTCCAAGCCCAGGACAGGTTATGGGAACAACAGAAAACATAGTGCATGCTGCCCAGTGGCATCCAGAAGAGCCAGAAGTATAGATCTTACTGTGCTGAGCTCGTTCAGTGTTTCCTCCAGGAACAGAAGGAAGGCTTCATTTGGTCATCACCAAGCCCAGTGTCAGTTTGCTCAGTGAAGAAAATGAATAGATGGCTCATGCACATTTTATTTGTCCTTAAATAAAAATCACAAAAGCTGAAAAAAGAGTACTGTGACTCTTTTGGGGGATTCAGGTGGGCCTAATGCAAAGTTCCTGTAACTTCCTACGTGCATTCACCTGTTACCTGAGATGTTAACTAGCACACCACCTGTTCTTAGTTTTGAATGTAAGTTTCTTGTTGACGGGTGGTATTTGAAGAGGACATAACCTTCCTTAATAATCTAAGAGTCGCAAAGCTTTGAGTTCGATCCCTGGCACCGCACCCCCCCAAAAAATAACTTAAGAGTGTCATTCTCCTCTCTCTTGGTTAGTCAAGGTATTAGTTTTGAATTCTGTCTGCATTTCAGTTTCTTGTCCTCCTTTATTCCAAAAGTATTTTTAAGTTGGTTAATTTAAGCTACAAAGACTTTATTTCTACACACATAGGAAAATGGCTAAAAGGATACTTACTAGGAGGCTAAGAGATGAAAAAGTTTTATACTTCTTCATGTATTCAGTGGTTAATTCACTTGCATATCCTGCATGAGCATGTCTTACTTTTGTAATTGAAAAAACACTGCTCAAGTGAGATGAAATTACACAGTCTCTACAATTTGCTTTAAAATAATTTAGCACCAGGAGTGGTGGCACATGCCTGTAATCCCAGCACTCGAGAGGCAGAGGCAGGAGGATCACAAGTTTGAGGCCAGCCTGGCCTGCATAGTGGGCTCGAGGCCAGCCTGAACTACACAGTGAGACCCTGTTTCAAAACACAAACAAACAAACAAACAAATTTAGCAAAAAATAAATAGGGAAAAATAAAAAAATGTGGAAAATCTTGATAATCACTGAATTTAGGTGATGGACACATGGCAGTATTGTGCTCTCCACATTTGTGTATATTTGAATTTTTAATGCTAAAAAGGATCTTGTTTGTGATGTTGGGCAAAGAAATTAGGGCCTGTGCATGCTAGGTGAAAGCTCTACTGCTGAGCTACACCCCAAACCCTATGAAACTGTTTAGAAGATAGTTGGAAAAAGTAGTATTTTTAAGTGTAGGAAAATGAGGGAGAAGGAAGTAGAACCTATCCAACAAAAGTAACTTTGCTGTCACATTTTTTGAAGACTATTTAAACGTACTAGGATTTGTTTATTCTGTACCAACGGCTGATAACCTTTTAATGTAAAGGCCAGACAGTAAATATCTTAGTAAACATCTCTACCATAACTACTTGACTGTACCATTGAGGAGCAAAACCAGTCGTACACAATTCATACAATTCATAATGAGAACGCATGGCTGTGTTCCAGTAAAACTTTGTCTATGGACACTGAAATTGGAATTTCATATAATTTCCACATATCACTAAATGTTAATTCTTTCCATCATTTAAAAATATAAAACTTGTCCTTGGCCTATAGGTTATCTAAAGGCCTTTGGCCATGTTCGCCAAACCTTGCTTAAAATTCTTATTTTATCTTGTATACAGTTGCATATGTAACTGCTTTCTATCAAAACTATTGGGAGGAGTTAACCCAAAATGAGAATAGTGACAATCTCAGTGATTTTTATTCTCTTCATTATATTTTTGACATTTTTCAAATGTTTCCCAATTTACACATTTCCAGTAATGATTTTCAGAGGCTCATTTCACTATCCTTGAAAGGAGAGAGGTGAAGATGTAATACAGAGATTAGGATCCTGTTCAGCTGTCCTGGGTGGCTTCTGCAGGCCAGACTGGATTAAAGAACTTCTAAGGACTTCCTGTTCTGTGATTCTGTCTCCTCACACGATCAAATGCCTGTAACATGATTCCCTTCCATTTGGAAAGCAATCCTCCTTACTTCAGTATGAATGTAAATTTCCAAAATTAAGAGGGATAACCCTCTTCCATCTAGGCACACGTGATTAGCAATCCTGCCTGGCGTCTGCTCCCAAAGCAGCCTCAAATTGCACAGCAGGGTATTAAAAACAAAACCAAGAAACACCCCCTGGAAGGCCACAAGGGGGCAGAGAATCAGCAAGACCAAAGAAAAAGCCGTTTGGCCCCAGAGAGAACATACTTTCTTGTAAATTGTCCAATTATCTAAATCCCTTTCAGAAACCAAATTAAGATTATTATAAAGACTTCATTTTGTTCACATGAAATGGCAATTCACAAAACTGAGCATGTCTTTTTCTTGGAGCCTAGATAACTAGGTTCTTTCAAAAGGCCCAAGTAAATTTTCTTTTTGCATGGTCCAAGGTAAAGTTTCTGGAAAATTTACACATTTTTCTTCCCAAACAAGGAGACCTTTTCCTACCTCACAAGCAACTATTGCTTTCATTTTTTTAATATATGGCAAAACACAACACATCAAATTTGAGGGGGGAAATGCCAGTATTTTATAATTCCCTCATAGAAGGTCCAGGAATCAAATAAAAAAGTATTGAGGATATAGACAAAAGAACCATCACTAAATCTGTTTAACCATGAAGACATTCTAATAAAGTAGCCTAATATTGTCCCCTAAGTAATTCACAAATTTGAAAGTAATATAAAAATTTAACTCTCGCCTTTTCCAAGTAGCAAATAATAAATAATATCTCTATATAACATTTATTCAGCACTTTTAAATACTGAAAAAATACTTTTCATGTATCTTTAAGTGACTAGTGTTAGCCCACGTGCATATAATGTTATTATTCCATTTTTATAAGTGGAAAAATTAATTCATCCCCCAGATATTCCTACCTGAGGCTTTCTGAGTGCACACCCTGCTCTCTTGCAATCTTTCCACTGAAAGAGAGGAAACCTACACAAGCTTTCTGATATTAATAAGAATAGTTCTTCTTCATAAATATGAACAGGCCAGTAAGAATCCCACAAACAAGATGCCCTTGACCTTACTTTCATCTCCATCTTTCTCCTTTCCTTCACAGAAAAACTCTTTGAATAGTTTCATACTTTTTGTCCTCAACTTTTTCCTCTCATTCTTTTTTCTTTTAGCTTTTTAAGTTTTTGTGATAAACATGCATAAACTTTACCATCCTAATCCTTTTGAGTATCCTGTTCAGTAGTGTTGAGTATATTCTTAGGCAGCCAATCTCCAGACTCTTTCCTCTTGCATAACTGAACTCTCATACCCACTAAGTAACAACTCATTCTTGCCTCCCCTCACTTCCCACAACTAACATTCTCCTTTCCATAGCTCTGAATTTGATTACACTAGATAGCTCATATGAGTGGAATCATATTTATAATTTTGCAACTGGTTTATTTCATTTAGCATATAATGTCCTCAAGTTTTATCTCTGTTGTAGCATGAGTCTGACGTTCTTTCTTTTTTAAGTCTGAATAATATTCCATTTCATGCATATACCACATTCTGCTTATCCATTCACCCATCAGTAAAAAATTTAGGTGGTTTCCACATTTTGGCTATTGTAAATAATGCTACTATTAAGATAGGTGCACTCCCTTCTCTCTTGAGCTCCTGAGCCCATGCTACCCAAAAAATAAATCACAAGCAGATTTATAGGACCACTGGAGTGAGTCTTTAACAGGACCTGTGTGGCAGCTCAGTAGAGTCAGTTCACCAGGAACCCGCTGAGACTAACCTGAGAAGTGTGAAGGGAGTACTGCTTATATAGGAGCTGCAGGCCCACTATTGGTCCAAGTATAGGCCTATGATTGGTTCAAACTGAGGCCTGCTGATTGGTTCAAGTAGAGGCCTGTGATAATTCAAGTGAGTATGGACTCCAAGATGGCTAAAGCTGTCAAAGCAGCAATTCAGTGAGAGGACAGACCAATGTGAGCTATTTGATTGACAACCGTCACATCTGGGAAAATGGCAGGGTTAAAGCTGGGGAATCTTTGGGAGAGCTAGCTACAGTCACAGCTAACTGGTGTTTGGGAAGGCTGGGGAAGTTGACAACGGATCCAATTCCTCCCTCCTTGATCCTAGCCACAACAGGGTCGTTTTTCTCCCTGCTCTTCTTTAAAGAGGTGACAGCAGCATCTGACCGGGAGTGGAGGGAAGAGCACCATGTCTGACAGCTGAGCTGCACTCCTGTTAGAGCGGCCTGGAGGACAATGGCTGCTAAACAACCAGGAAGGACACCAAGGCTAGTTTTCCCAGTCCACTGTGAGGTGGAAGGGGGAGCAAAGGGAAGTGAGGAGGAAGGGCATGAGAGCCATTGGCCAAACCACACCGTCTTTCTGGCCAGCACAGGAAAGGGGAGAGTCAGCAGCTTCTGGACAGACAAACCCTGCACACACTTAAAACAATCATAGACCTGCACTTGGCCCAAAAGCAGGCCTGCAGCTACATGAGCAGCACTCCTGTCACACTCTAAAGGTCCTGCAAATCTACTCAGGAGTCTTATCCTGACTAATGTGGACACAGAAGTTGTTTTAAAAGAAAGACAATAAATACTAAGACCTGTTAGTCCTGAAGAGCTCCAGAGACCAGCAGCCAACAAATATCAATGACAAAGACCACTACCCATCACAGTCAATCTATAGCCATTAGCAGCGCACACAAGCAGATGGCAGTGGTGGGCAGTGGCTGAGAACAGCACATGGAAGGGTTGACCTATGGCATCTGGTACATGCCAGTATCAAATGGTGGTGACTGGCAGCAGCAATGACCATCAGCTGACTGAATCAAATGACAGAATCCAGCATTATCTAGCATCTTCCAGTGGTATCAGGGTCACTAGCAGAGCTGCACTTTGCAGACTCACAATTGCTATCTGAATTGAGCAAAAGAACTCTCAACTGATTCACAACACTGCTAAACCATACATTTAAAAATTATTAAGATGGTAATGTTATGTGGTATTTAAAGATAAAAACTGGAGAAAAAACAATGCTGTCTATGTGGTTCCTCCCATATCCCTGACCATGTGAAATATCTTGCAGAGCTTATTTGTCCCCTGAGGACAGATGATGGTCAACTGAATTGAACTTCTAGTTGCTGAGATTTCATACAGTCAAGCAGACAGTGAAACAATTCAGTTGGAGTCAGAAAATATTGCAAATTTCCATTTTGAATGTGCTCATGGCATCTTGTACCTTATTTTCTTAGTACTTGCCTTGGCTCTCATTTTATTGGCTTTGACTGTGTTAAACTAAACTTGGCCTGAGGCTGTTTCTGTGTCTTGAGTCCCTACATTTTAAACTGTAGCTTAACTGAGTACATAAATAAGACTAAAAATGAGTATGTTTTGTAACAAATAGTTGGTGTCAGCCAATCACAGGCTGCCAACTGATCAGACCATGTACAAATAAGGCAAACACTGAGCTGTCACCAATCAAGCTATTTCTTGTACTGCATTTCCATTTTCTCTCTAGAGATGTTGCCTGTCCACTAAGCAGAGTTCTCCAAACATCTCCTGGTTCTGAGAGCTGCCTTGTCCATCTCCTTTGCAATTTGTTCTTTGTTGGAATGTTCTCTTTCTTTTTCTTGATTATTATTACAATTATTATTTTGGTGCTAGGGATTGATCCCAGCAGGGCCTTGCGTATGCTAACCACACTGTCTACCACTGAGCCCCACCTCCAGTGAAGTTTTTAATAGGAAAGCAGGGAGCTAGTCTGGCTTTTACTTACCTTTGTATCCTAGATGCTTAGCTGCCTCTCAGTAATCATTGATTATATACTAAAAGCAGAGGCGCCACTAAGTAATAGTATGAATAGTAGCTACCATTTAGTACATAGCTTCTAAGTGCTTTATATATAATTTCTTATTTACTCCTCACAACTCTACCCAGTAGTTTCTGTTATGATCTCCAAGTTTCCCACAGGTCAACAGTAGGATGAGTCTGTAATAATTCTTTAGTTTCTTCTTTCTTCCTTTGACCTCATAGCCTAGGCAAATCAGTGATCTCTGCAGGGCTGCCTAGGATAGCGGCATCAATATCAGCTGGGCTTGTTAGGTATGCAAACTTTTGTGCCCAGCACAGAGCCACCAAGTCAGAAACTCGGCTTGGCATGCAGACAAGCCGTGCACGTGATTCTGATGCAGGCTAAAATTGAGAGCTGCTGCTATAAGGATCCAACTAGATCCTTTTGCTTGTTTCTTTTTATGCATTTTTTCCCTAAAAAAAATGAAAACACAACAAAATAACAAAAAACTCCCACAAGCAGGACTCTGTTAATAAAAAGAAGACCCAGAACAAGACTGAGTCATCTGTATGTCCAGTGTTTGTAAATTTTGAATTACACACTATGAATATGTACATTAAAAGGTAAGAAGAAAGGTTATGTGTTCCTATTTTTGCCACAAGGCCAAAAGTTATAATTTCACTCATTTTATTGAAGATGCATGTTAGGATTGGTTCATTATAAAGGAGAGGTCTCATATAAAATTTTCTCTACAAGTTTACATTTCTCAAAGTTCTCTTCCTTATATGAGGCCTCCTGCCCAAATAACTTTTAAAAAAATTTTACAAGGGCTTAGGATGTGGTTCAGGGCTAGAGCAACCGCCTGCCATGCATGAGGCCCAGGGTTGAACCTTCAACATGGCAGAAAAATAATTACATTAACAGTAATGTTAACAGTTGTTTTATACGAAAAAGTAGGTTTTGGAGACTTGTTGGATTTGTAATGTATCTACAGCAAAGATCTAGTTCTGTAGACATATAGCCTTATGATGTCCATTGCTACGTACCATAGAGTCAAAATATGTGTGTAGGGAAAGAATCAACTTAAAGGTACCGGGCAAAAGTGAATCTGACATTTCTTCCAAGGAGCTCTAAATTTTGGCAAAAGTGAGTTGCCCTGTTGTGGTAACTTCTGCCAAATTAAATGAAGCTGTGATTTTCTGAAATGTGGTTTAGAAAATGCATGCTCCAAGAAAATTAGTGAAAAGAGAAAGCATTGCATTCATAATATGAAGAGATATAAGATAAATTTGAAAATTTCCTTTCCCTAGAGATTCTATATAAAGAGCACTGAAAGAAGAGAAAGCAAAATTCTTCTAACAATAAAATGCATTTAGTCCCTCAAGTGGGAACAAGTCAGAATTCTCCACTAAGCTGGCCTTAACTCATGTGTGATATTAGGTGCTGAAGTCAATTCACTGATAACTTGTCATTCTTGATCTAATCAAAATTAATATCTGCCTCACTCCCACTTCTTCTTTAAAAAATGATATTATTTTCTCATCTATTTTTCTGCTCTGCAAAATCCAGGTCTCGACTTCCTATTTTTGTACTGAGTGCTAATAGCTCACATTTATCGGCTGTTGCTGTGGGCCAGGTACTGCACTAAAGAATTGCTGACATTTCATTCAACTCTTACAACACCCTTGTAAAGTGGGAGGTGACCCTCTTTGCACAGGAGGGAACCAAAAATAGATTAGGACATTTGCCCAAGATCAGTGTAGTAATTGCTGTAACCATTGCCAGGAAGCGAAAAGTGATCTGTTTTATGTAAAGTTACTGTTCCTAAGCAAATTAAGAGACAAAACTCAAAACACATAACAACAATATAGACTCAAGGTGGACAATCAGTCTAGTAAGTACTTGCAGAGATGAAGTAAAGTAATAAATGGAGACTTTAATTCAATTAAAGGAATCAAGTTGTTTTTAAGAACACTGCAGTTTCCAGGAAATTACAGGAAGGCTGTGTTCCTCACAGAAACAGAAAGGTGGGGGGGAGATTTTCCATCCGTATAATTACCATGAATTCTCCAGGTCACTAGAGCAGTGGTTCTCAAACTGCAGTCCATGGAACTACTGCAGCAGCCATGGTGAGAGCTTGTTGCATATTAAAATCGAAGGCCCTCCAGAGCTGTTGAATTACAATCTCTGGAGTGGGCTCCAACAATCTACATCTTAACAAGCCCTCCAGAAGATGCGGATGCACACTCAAATACCTTGGCATTTATTTTGTGAACTACTAGGAAAGCTGATCCGTACAAACCATGTTTGCATGTTTAAACCTTGGATGGGGCTTACTGAGACCAGATTTAAGAGTATTAATGCCGTTCAGCTAAGTGTGTTACCACCAGCACCTAATCTAATGCTTTGGTCTCCTAGGTTCAAAATTACAACCGCAAACACTTTTCAAAGATTTAGTGTTCCGGGGGCTTCTAAGTGTTTTATACTCATTAACTCATTTAGTCCTCAAGCAACTTCTGAAATGTTTACTGTTTTTGCCTTCTTTCCTGAACAAAGACACTGTCACAGACAGAGGTTAAATAACTTGTTCAGGTCACAGAGCAAATGACTTTGGGATTTGAACCCAGGCTGCCTGAGTCCAGAGTCCCTGTTCCTAACCGCTGTACTAATTTAGGTCCAAAAAAATTTTTTTTAAAATCTATATAAAGGGGATTTCTAAGCAGAAAAAAAGGAAAAAATGTACCCAAGAAATTTGAATTCTGTAAGATGTGTTATGTATATGTACCGACTCCACACAAGGAATGTAAACATTATGTACTATAAACATACAAAGAAAAAAAGGGAAAAAAAGAAATTTGAATTCTGAAGATTTTAATTCTACCTATCGAACTAGTCAGTACCTTAGAGGCCATGATAAGAGTTCTCCCAAATATGTTTTCCTGACATTTAAAAGAATCCTTAGAAAAAAATGGAAACAAAGCTTTTGTAAACAAGGAGGGAGGAGGCGGTGAAGGGAGGGGAGGGGAGGGGAATGGGAAAAAAAGAAGCAACAAGACATATCATGTACTGGTACCAATCCCCTATGATGAATGTTATCACTGTGTACATCTAAAATGTACCATCAAAATAAAATTTAAAAAAAAGCATCCTTAGAAACTTCGGTTAGTTCTCTGGGACATTTGGAAGAAATGTTAGGCTTACATGATTTTGTGCGTGTACTGATTTTAGGTATTTGTGAAGCAGTTTATTTCTGTTCTTTTATTTTCAAATTATATTATTAGCTTCATCCTGTACATTTATCTCCAAGTATATTGAAGAACCTCATCAGAAAGCGAATCACTCGGATAGATGAAATATCTACTCCACTGGCCATATTTTGGCCTAGGAAAAGAGCATAATAATTACAGAAAAATTTTACTACAAGCTCCACCATTTCTCTTCTCAACGTTTTATTATTGGTGCTTTCAGACATTTTCTGAGTACCTGGCTCCCTACCAATATTAATTTTTGCTTTGTTAGCGTATGTTCCACTAACCAAAACATGAAGTATGAAGGTTGTGAACTCAGAAAGTATGAAAAACTGTGCATTACTCCCTGACTTCTTCGTGCAATTTCTATGGCTCTGCTTAGCTGGAGGGTCAGACCTGGATATCCTGTATCCCCTAGACTAGAAACATTTTCATTGCTGCTCCTTTGCAAAATATGTTGATTTGCTTGTGACTAAGAAGGAGCGGAAAGGCTAGGAGAGGAGGCAGATGCCAGGCCGGATGGTACCCAGACATTTCCAGAGTAGTAGTCCCTCCACATTAAAAAGAATGTGTTAGAATTTTTTTTTTTTTTGGTACTGAATGGAGAGCATACCAAGATAGCATCTTTGCTTTGTACATGACAAGAGTGTTGGCTTTGCAAAGTTCCCTATACCACCGTTACTCTATAGGGGATTTTTTGAGGTGTATGTAGCAAAGGATATAACCCCACAAGGGAAGGAGAGTGATGGCAGTGCGCCCCATCCTGGGGATTACAAAGCAGAGTCTCTGCAGTCTTTTCCTTCTGCAGGTCCTCAATTCTGTGTTCTACCTAAGTGTGTGGTTTTCCCAGGTCCTTCGGGAGATCTTTGGAGTCTTCCATGGCAAGTGAAAAGAAGTAGGTTTCCGTCCATGACTTGCTTTGGTCCCACCTGGAATTCATTCCAAAGATGTCTTTGTTGTATCCAAAATTACCCACAAATCAACCTTCCAAGGCACAAATAAATGGTGAGGATCTTGCTGAACAGTTCCACAAAGGAGGAAAAGGAATTTCATGATATAGATTTGGCTAGGGTAGGTTTATAAGATATCTTAAAAGTGAGGGGTGTGTGGGGTTTTTGTTTTTGTTTTTGTTTTTTGAGACAAAGTATCACTATATAGCTCAAACTGGTATTGAGCTTGCTATCCTCCTGCCTCAGACTCCTGAATGCTGGTTATGGGCATGTGCTACCACTTCCAGCTACATTAGAGGATTTGAAGTGAAACGAACCTAAATGTTGAGTTGGGATTTGTGATGAGACAATCTGGCGCATGAGAAATGTGGTGAAAGGAAGCCGTGAGTGCCAAGTCCCACGACAGAGACAGGTTGGCATGTTTGAGAATCAAAAAGAAGGTGGATGTGGCTGAAAGAGGTCTGCAGGGTGTGTTGTTCATATGCAGAGGGGAAGGAGCGCATCCAGCATGTAAATCACATCCTAATCCTTCAGCAAGAAAGTCTTGCCAAGAAAAGAAAAAAAAAAAAAAGGAAAAGAAAAGAAAAGAAAAAACAGCTGAACTAAACTGTACTTAGCAATATGATTGATTTTTTCATGGTTCATGTTCTTTTGCGCAGGCATGGGGGGGATTTCCGGAAATATGCAAAATATATTGAAAAAGGCTAGTTTAGGATGACTTCAATTTGACAAAATTTTTGTACCTTAGTAATTTAAAGATATCTTTAATTGTTAAATCTAACAAATTTCATTATTAGAAAGAAAACCACAATATTTTTTAAAATCTACAATCTGATCACCACTACACTTCCATTTTTAATAATATTTCATTCTTTGTTTCTATGCAAATATATCCTTAGGTGGTTTCATACTGTATACATATACTTGCTTTTTTAGTTAATAAAAGTGACATATTTTATAATTTCTATTTTGTAAATAGAAATAATAAAATCACTTAAACAACTGTATAATAATCCATAGGTTTTTAACAATTGATTTAAGCACCATCTTTTATTAGAAGTTTTTTTTTTTTCTTTTTTTGGTATCGGGGATCAAACTCAGGGCCTTGTGCTTGTGAGGCAAGCACTGTAACCACTGAGCTAAATCACCAGCCCCTTTTATTAGAAGTTTATCTCCCTTTTTTCTACTATAAATTACCTTGATATGAAAATCAATACAGGGGCTGGGGATTTAGCTCAGTGGTAGAGCGCTTGCCTTGCAGGCTCAAGGCCCTGAGTTTGATCAGAAGCACCTCCAAAGAAAAGAAAAGAAAAAAAGAAAATCAAGTACATACCCCTTTTCCCTACTTTAGAATATGTCCTTTAAACAATTCCTAGAAGTTGAATTGCTATGTAAAAGAGTATGAACACATATTTACTGTATACTGCCTTGTTGCTTCCTAAAGGATTGTGGATAATTAAGCTTAAAATGTATCTACAGGACTTTTTGTGCAATGTGAGACTACTGGTACCTGTTAAACTTTTGTCTTTAGAATTCTTAGTTTTGAAAGAGTTGACATGCACAAATGAACTTATGGAAAATATTTTATTATGTATGTGCACATATATTTTCACAATTTAGTTAATAAAATTGCCTATTGTAATAATTTCTGAGAAACACAAATCATTAACAACTAAAATTTTATGTATGCAAAAAGCATATACAATTCCTTAATAGCTATTGTCCTTCCGGAGAAAGGGTTGTGACCCAAGTTTACTCTGCTACAGAGGAGACAGTCTTATGCCTGTAGGACTGGGAAAAAATCTAATTGAGAAAACAGGAAACAAAGAATCTCACCTATATACATCCAGCAGCAAATCAACCAAACAAATTCACAAGGGAGGGGTCTTTATTCAATCTCATCTAGTTTTACTAAGCATACTATTTAATTTTGATACATTAACTAGATTTTAGTATTTCACAGAGCTGAGCCTGAAGATTCTTCTCCTCTTTAGTTTTTCAGGGGCATCAAGACCCTAGCCTTTCTTGACACGGTAATGATATCATCAAATTTCGAAGTCTTTTTATCCATTTCCTGACTTCCCTGTCACTCACAGTTATAAGTGCACACAGGCAGACAGAAGAGTTGCCAGTAACCCCATGTATAGCTCCTGTCTTCTGTGACTTTAAAAAGAAGGCATCGTTTGAAGATAGCCAGGCCTAAAGCCAAGATGTGATTATATTGAGTTCCTGTTCACATCAGCATTCCAGCCCACTTGGACTTTATCAGATCTGAAAAGACTGACAATTTGCTGCATTTAGCAGGCAGTTTTCACAGATACCACACTGAGTATTCAATACCACCCTTTCCTCTGCTCTGCGTGTGCCTTTGATGCAAGCCCTGTATTAAATCCAGAATGTAGAAGGGTAGGAAATGCCACTTTTCCATGGAAATGTTTACTTGTGGGATTCTGCAGAGAGTGCGTTGAGCATTTCTTGTCACCTGCGAGGGCGATCATTTCGAACTGTAAGTCATATTGTACTTTAGAGAAATTTCCAGGTAAAAGCTGGCCAGAGGGTCACACATGGCAGGGCTGAATGGAACTGCTGTTTGTGACTATAGACTTGAGGTCAGGAAATGATTCAAACTAGGGAGAGGCCCTTAGATAACAGCTTCTTCAGCAGCAGTCATTTACTAACCCTGGGCTCCCCAAGGGGGAAAGTGGGGGAGACTGTCACTTCTATGAGGTCCCTCCAGGCACACGTGTGCAGTCACAGGCACTGCTGGCAGCTACGCAATTGTCTTTAAAAGATTAGGGAAAAACTAAGGTCCACCTGCTCTGTCACCTAGCCTTGCCGTGGGCAAACCGCAGGCAGATAGCACCAAAGGGAGATGTTGCTTTCAAAGTTTCTATCAGAATAAATCACATTAGGAAATACTTCACTCGATGTTTGTTTTTAAAATGTATTCATTAAGTAAATAGAAATTTCAAGAAAAAGGAATTACTAAAGCAGTATTTCCACTGAATTTGTTAAAAAGCCAGTCTATCTTGTTAGATATTTTTGAGATTTTCAACTCAGTAATATCAAGTTTTTTTTTTTTTTGTACCAGGAATCGAACTCAGGGCCTCATGCTTGCGAGGCAAACACTCTAACCACTGAGCTAAATCCCCAGCCCAATATCAAGTATTTTTATATTAAGAACCAAGATTTTTCTCTGCACTTGGAAATAACTGATAGGCAAAATGTTACCAAGAAAATTGACTAATAGGTATATTGCTTGATTTGAACTGTGGCATATGTCCGGGTTACAAAATAAAGTTCAAAAAACAAGTGCGGAAAAATACCTACATTCTCTCATTTAAGAAGACACATGCTTTGTGATTGCACTTCTACGCCAAACTTTAAAAGGTAGAACTTACGGCAGCAGAATAGAATGGTAGTAACCTGAGGTTGGAAAGGTGAGGAAAGCGGGGAAAGGGAAAATACTGGTCAAAGGTACAAAATTCCAGTTAGACTGGAAGAATAAATTTTAGAGTCCTATTGCACAAAATGGTGACCATAGGTTATGCCAATGATTTGTTTATTTCAAAACTGCTAAAGTAGTTTATTTTTTTAACCCAAGGCTTTGTGCATGCTAAGCAAGTACTCTCTATCACTGAGCAACATGCCCAGCTCTGCAGATTTTAGGTGTTATCACAACCGAAAACTAAGTAGATGAGGTAATGGATATGTTTAGCTTGATTTAATCTTGCTGGCATGCATACCTATGTCAAAACATCACACTGTGCTCCATAAATGTATACAATTATTGTCAAATAGAATTAAGAAAAATAAAGTTTAGAAAACCAAAACCAGAAACAAAAGGAGTTTAAATTAAGTAGCCGAAATACATCCTATGTAACTGTCAATTGAGTATTTCAGAATGGCATATTTTATTATTGAAAGATACTTTTCTTGACCTCTTACCATATGAAAGAGTTAAGTTGTAATGAATCATAGACCTAAAAGAAGGGCTAAGACTATACATATCTGGAAGAAAAGCTTTGTAAATGTTAGTTAGGCAAAGAATTCTTAGGTAAGACACACTAAGCATGATCCTTTTAAAAATTAATTAATTAGATTTCATCAATTTAGAAACATCTACACTCTAAATAATATGACTAAGAAAATGAAAAAGTGCCTGTAATTCCAGCAGTCTGGGCAGAAAGATGGAGGATCGCAAGTTTGATCTGAGCCTGGACAACCTAGCAAGACCTTGTCTCAATATAAAAACTAAAAACAGTTGGGGAAGGCCCTGGGTTCAATCCCCACTACTGGAAAAAAAAGAAAGAAAAGAAAAGGTAAGCCCCACACTGGGGCAAAATATTTGCAAACCACTCTCTCATAAAAGATTTTTATTAAGAATATACAAAGAGCTCTTTATCCTCCAACAAGAACACAAATAACCTAACTCATAAACTTCATCAAAGAACATATGTGAATGGCAAATAAATACATGAAAAGATGTTCAATATCATTAATTCCAAAGGAAATGTAAAACAAAGCTAAAATGAAATACCACTATATATTTATTTGACTAGTTTAAAAAAAACAGTAACTGAGAAAAACAAGTAATGGTGAAAATGTACAGCTCTTCACATCCTCTATGTTTCTTATGAGGATCACCAAAAACCTGAAAACAACCCAACTATATCCCTCAGTGAAGGATAGATAAACGAACTATTCTGCAACCATGCAGTGGAATACAATTCAGCGATAAAAAGAATGAACAAACTGCTGACTTGCATAACATGGATGAATTGCAAATGCATTTTACAGAGTGGAAGAAGCCAGATTCAAAATGCACACATCCAGATGCTGGATTCTAAGGCCACAGGAATGCAGAACCGTTTCCCCGGGGCCTGCATGGTCTTGGAGACATCAGGAGGAAAGAAGTCAATGAAGTTTGGTCTCTGAGACGTAATATCAGAGGAGAATTCTAAGGGTTCGAGATTAAGAAACTAAGGACACATATTGATCAAACATACCAGATGAAGCTCAATCTATTTCTAGTTCCAAAGAGTATAAAAGACTTGGGATGATTAGGGAAATTTGCATAGGGGCTGGTCATTATATTATATTATAAAATTATTGTTAGGATTTATAGTTTTAATAATGGCATTGTGGTTATAAAGAAGAGTGTTCTATTTTTTAGGAAGAGAATGCTGAGCTCTTTAAGGATAACATGTTATGATGTGAACAACTTACTTGCAAATACTTCAACAAATGTATGTTTCTTAATTAAGAGACTAGTGAATGCTGGCATTATGACTGTTAACATATTGTGGTGAACAGATATTCTTTCGCAAATATTGGGAACGTAAATGGATATGACCTGTACATTGAACAATTCAACAATGCCAAATGTGCAAATCCACAAATTTTGTAATGTAAAAATTCTACTACTGGCAATTTATCCTGTAGATATACTAGTACATATGCAAAATGATTCACGTCCATCAGAAGGGAAATAATAAATAAATTATGGCCTGTGCATATTATAAAGAACTATGCAGGAAAAAAAAGAGTTTAAAGGTAGTGATACTGAAACATCTCTAACATCTAATACTAAGAGAAAAAAAGAGTAAGGTACTGAGCAGTATTATAATATGCTTCTATTTGACTCAGAGAGGAGATCTGTTTCTGCATAACTGCTTTTTTGCTGGATTCGTGGGTTAATCACAGTGATTGTGTGGGAAGAGAAGAATTGGGCAGTTGGGGGATGCTAGAGTGAGAGAGGCGCTTTTTTGCCTGATCACCCTTCCAAATTTTTTGAATTTTAAACATGAATAAATCATTGATTCAAAACAATGATCCACAGAATGAAATTGCAAATATCAACATGAAGACTAAGCATAACATACAAAGAATTTATAGGCAAATAAGGAAAGGAGGGAGGGGTGAAAGCAGTCCGCTCCGGCTGAGGTGGGTGGGAAATGTTTTGTTATTGACACTGTTTTAGAATGCTGATGTAGACTGACTGATAGTAGCTTTTATTACTGGTTTAAAGTTGCCCATCGGAAATATGCTCCCCTATGTTGCCTGCACCCAAGTTAGACTGCTCTCATTACACCCTGTCCTCAGCATGCCACTGCCCCAAGAGAACACCAGGCAAATGTCATAAGCAGGCAGTATACACACCCGTGCACACACACACACACACTCACACACACACACAGACCAGAAAAGAAAAAGAAATGCTACATCAAGCTATGTTCAACTTCATTACTCATATTTCAGTGCAAATTAAAACATTTATCGAATAGCATTTTTCACTAAGCAAATTTTTTTTACTAGTAACATGCAATGTCAACGAGCAAATGAAGAAACAGAAAATGTACAGATTTTTTTAGCATCTACATTATGAGATGCTAGACAAAGCAATTGTTTAAAATTTACAAAATATTGATTGATTTAGAACGGTTAATAAGGCAATGTAAATCATAGTGGAGAAAGAATACGTTTTCAATTGTGGTAAAATTTATATGTACTACCTTAACCAGTCATAAGTGTACAACTGAGTGGCAATAAGTATATTCACGTCGTTGGGCAACCATCATCACCATCCAGCTCCAGAACATGTTTTGTATTGAAAGATCGAATCTGTACTAATTAAACAATAACTATCCATTTCCTCTTCTCTTCAGGCCTTGGAACCCCCATTCTACTTTGTATTTCTGCAGGTTTGACTGTCTAAGTACCTTATGTAGGTAGAATTAGAGAATAGTTCTCCTTTTGTCCCTGCATTACTTCACTTAGCATCGTGTTCTCAAGGTTCATCCATGTTGTAGCATGTGTCAGAATTTTATTGCTTTCGAAAGCTGAATAATATGGTACAGAGAGGCCACATTTTGTGTGTCTACTCATTTGTCAATGGACAACTCGAGCTGTCCCTGCCTTTTAGCTGTTGTGAAAGATGATGTGTTCTGAGCATAGACGGACGAGTGTCTGTTCCAGTCCTTGCTTTCAATTCTTTTGGCTATAAACCCATAAGAGGAATTGCAGGATCATGTTTTAATATATTTTTAATTTTTTGAGGACCTGACGTAGTGTTTTGTTTTTGGTTTTTTTGTTGTTGTTGTTCTGGGGATCAAACTCAGGGGCTTGTGCTAGTGAGGCAAGCACTCTAACCACTGAGCTAAATCCCCAGCAGTGACATAGTGTGTTTACAGCGGCTATACCATTTTTCATTCCCACCAACAATGCACAAGCTTCCCATCACTCTACCTCCTCTCCAGTAGTTGTTATTTTCTAGTTGTTTTAAATAATAGCCATCCCAAGGGCCGTGAAACGGTATCTCATTTTGCTTTTGACTTGCATTTCCCTGATTATTAGTGATGTTGAACATTCTTTCAGGTGCTTACCAGAAAGAAACCATTTTTGTAAAAGAAATAAATTGTAATATAAAAATCTATTTCACAGTAGAGGAAAATAAAAGCATAAAGATCAAAATACCTACAGTACATCGAAGTACTATTTAGCAGCTATTGACTCCCTCCCCTGATGTCAGGATAAGAGGAGGATACTTCCTGGCCATGGAAGTTGGGCTGCTCCACATGCCTTGTTGGGGCCAGTGGACTGTGGTCGTTGTGACCTGAGGCCTTAAGAGGTGTCACATGCTTCCACTCATCCTCTGAGCAAACACATTCCATGTCACCACTGAGCCCAAGACACGAAGTGGCACGTAAGGAACAGATCTAAAATTGGCCTGTACCCTGACACAGAGCTGCCTGCACCTTCCCATATGACTGCAAGCAAGAAATGGTCGCTTACTACGGTATGCCACCGAAATTTCTCAGGTCATATTTTATGCTGTAAAAGCTAACTGATAGAGAGAGGTATCTCTGGACAATGAGATTAGGAATGTTTTCCTCCCTTACTTATTCTAAATATTTTCCAAATTTTTTACAGTAAATATTCATTGTTTCTAAGATGGTAAAAACAAATAATTTAGAATATTTCATATTTGGATATTAACAGGGTAATTTTCATGTTATAAATGACATTTTTAAAAAACTTTAAATTTTGTATTTGTTTCACAATAAGCATGTCTTACATTTGTAACCAGGGAAAAAGGCCTACCCCTTTATCTCTCTCTCTCTCTCTCTTACATGAATGAAGAAATCCAAATAAATTCCAACACGAAACTTCAGAATTTAATTTAATTTAATTTAACTGCAGAATTTGAAACCAAGTAGACTAAGGATAAAATATCTTGCTTTATTTGTTGCCTGGGAAATAGGAAGTGACTATAAACGGCCACTGAGTATCTCTTTGGGGTGTTAAAAGTGTTCTAAGATTGGAAGGTGGGGTTGAGGGTTTAGCTCAGTGGTAGAGGGCTTGCCTACCACACATAAGGCCCTGAGTTTGACTCCACAGCACCCCCCAAAAAAGACTGGGATGTGATTATGTTTGTACAATTGTGTAATTTGTTAAAAGTCATTAATTTATATACTCAAAATGAGTGAATTTTGTGGTATGTGAATTATGCCTCAACAAATTTTTAAAAAAATTCTTCCTTTGTATGGTGATTTAAAGAAAAAGACTTTTGTTTCAAAAACTGGAGCAACAGCTAACTCTTTCTCCCAGCAAATATACAAATAATAACAATAATAAAACCAAAAAAAAACCAAAGTAAACAGATGCCTGTAAAAAGGGAGAATCATTAAAAGGCAAACCTGAATGAAGCACAGTCTTTGAGAGAAATAGAAAAGCTTCAATCCCCAAATTAACAGGAACTCTTTCTTTCATTGAGAAAATTGTGATTTGCCAATCACAAATCAGTTCTCGCAGACAGAATGTAAGAGTCAGACTTGGAAGCAGCAGGGTAGCCGTGGGATAGGTCAGTGCCTCTAGAAGCCGTGCAACTTGAGGATGGGTGAGGAAACGTGACCTGGAAGCACACCTGTGCGCAGCCTTCTAACAATCACTGCACCCTGCAGATCACTTTGACTGCCTCTTCCCCATCTACAGGCTGACTAGTCAACTATTGAACCTATTCAAACTACTGAAACTTGCTAAGTGCTAATGAAAGAGTTGAGTGGTTTCGTAGAGGGACTGGGCTGTAACCAAACTTATTCCAGGATTGGTTCAGAGATTAATTTAGTTGAACCAAAATGATTTGCTAGTTATTTATTGGAAGTAAAAACTCGGTGTCCCAGGCCAAATGTCATAAATCAGGCCTTCTATCTGGAAGTCATCTGCTTGTCAAACCTCTAGGCTAACGTCAAGCTCTTGCAATATGAAAGTTGCCATGACAGCTGAGGGGAAAGTTTTGGTCAACAAAATATAATCCAAAAACAATTTTTTTAAAAAACCCTTTCAAGCAGCTTTTCTAAGTGAAAGGGGATTTGAATGATACCCCAAAAGGAAAATGTTTAACGGTTTTAAAACCTGAGGACAACTGGTCAAGGAACAGAAGACTGATGGCAGAATCAAATTGACAAAACAGGCAAGATGGCCAGGCCGATCAACTCTGTTTAATGTGAGCCACTTTGCATATGAGGGGCCCAGGAAATTCTTGGTGGTTTGATCTGACCGGGAGAGTTCCAGATCACTAGTTCCTGTCCCAAAGGAGAGAGCTTGTATCCTTTGAGCTGAGACCCAAATGCACTAAATGGGGGTTTCCAGAAATCTCATACTTGAAATGATTGAGTTTGACTACTATACTTCCTCAGTCACTCTTGAGTTAGTTTTGGCTTGACAGCCCGTCGAGGAAAATCTGCTCTTGCAAAAATTAAATTAAGACAAAACAAAAAATAAAACACTTAAAAAAAACTTGTCTTTGAGGTGTATTGAGGGGAAATTCTTTCTCTGTGTATAATTGGAATTTTCTTATTGTTTTAATGCATTATTTATTCTCTCTTCATCTGATGACTGCCCTTGATTTCCTCCCTCCCATTTTCAGCTATGTGATTTAGGGACCTAACTGCATCCCAGATTTCAGGAGACTGTGACCAGGGGTGGCCATTCAGAAACTTTACACTCCTCCGGCCACAACGATTGTTTCATGGTTATATGCGTGACTCAATCTGGACTAACAGGATCGATGCTGTCCCTCTGAAGCAATTGATAGAGTCCTTTTAATATCATTCTGTCTATTCCTTTGGTTGGAAGACACTGTGTCATATTGAAAATAACACTTCACCAACTGATAGAAGGTCTTGTTTTAAACTTAGCCTTTCTTCCAATAAGCTGTGTGACCTTGGACAAATCACTTAACCTACCTAGTCTTCCTGGACGTCATTCTTCTCATTTGCAAAATTACTTGGGAGTTTCTGTGAAGATTTTATAGGAGGATGAATATGTGAATGCACTTCATATATTGTAAAGCCTTAGTGAAATGTAGGGCCTTGCTTTTGGTCTTCATGGCAGCCCAAACTCAGGTGATCACATAGGGATATCAGGGCCTGTCCAGTGCTCTTGAAAACAAAAAGCATTGAGAAAAAGAGGCTCTGGAGCCATAGAATGTCAGAGCCAAAGAGGACTGACTGATACCTGGCTCAACCCCCTCATCTCACAGGTAAGGAAATCTGCTCTATCCACTCTTCTTTCAAGGAGGAAATGAGATAAGAACAGTGTTTGCAACTGTAGGCTAGGTTCCCCCACATTCAATTATAGCTATGCCTCTTAATCCAGTGACCATGCCTGCGTTAGATAATGTGATTATCTCGTCTTATGATAAGTAGCCTACCTGTAGAGAAATGATAACCAGAAAGACAGAGAGAGAGAGAGAAACTGTCATCTTAACTCCTGCACACAGCCCAGTCTTCTGAGTTCTAAAATAGAAGGAAAAGAACTTGGCAGTTGGAAAAAATTGCTGAACCATGTGTCCGAAATGCTTAATGGATCACAATGGAGATTTTATTTAATATTTTTCATTTTTCCTCTTGGTGAGAACCACTCCTGCCAAGAAGTTACTTGCCAAAGGGTGACTTCATTTACGATGCCGCAATGTGATGTTTAACAGCTGACGACTGACAACTTCTACAAAAATAAAAAATAAAATATGTCCCTTAGCTTGCAAAGCAAAAGAAGTGTTGCAAAAATTCAGAAATGCACATGTAATTTCAAGAATTTTGTATGGAAAAGAGTTCTTGAAAAAAGTCACATCTGGCCAACATTTTCAAAGATTATAATAATAAAAATACCTAGTATTCACTAGATATAAAAATAGTTTATGTGTATTAAATAAGAATCATCACAACAGTTCTACGTGGTTAATGCTATTTTTAGCATCCACAGATTTGAAGTGAGGTCCAGAGAGGTTGAGGAACTTCCCTAAGGCCTCATTGCAGGTAACCAGCCAAGCTGGGATCTGAGAATACAAAGCTTGGCTCTGTACCTGACTGCTTAACTACTCTGTTTTAGTAACCTGATCATCTCATACATAGAATACTGCGCCTTATATTTTGTCTAACGAAAAGCTTGTGCATGAAATTAAAATCTCTATTCTAATTTTCCGTAGAACGTGGCTTCGATCATTGCATAAATAGAAAGCAGAGTGAGGATGCAGGTCTGGAGCCATACCACTGGAGTTCAGTTACTGGCTAGTAACTTGTATGACCTGGGTCAAGTTCCTGGACCTCTCTGAGCCTCAGTTTCATCTATAAAATAGGGATACTGATGGTACCTAAATCTCAGTGTGCTTGCTGGAGTTAAGGAAGATAGCTTACACAAAGTGCAGAGCCCTGTGTGTGTCATACAGGACACTGTCGACAAATAGCACCCAATAATCATTATCAAAACTGTCATCACATTGTGTATCAGATGCCACTTCAGCTCTGCATTAGCTCCTCTCAGCCTTACCTGTCTCTTATTCCAGCCACCCTGTCTCCCTACCCCTGCAGCCCACTACTGCACAGGTCCTTGTCTGCTGCTCACATCTGCTACCTACCAGGGGCTCACCTTAGACTCAGCTGTGCTCTGTCACCTCCTGTCCTGGGACATCTTTTGACTGCTATGAACAAGATTCCAGGGGAACTTGTTTGACACCCAAGGATGTGCAATTCAGAAGTGGTAGGCAGGGAACCCTCCGAGAGCCAAATTCTGGAGTCTTTGTTCTTTCCTTTCAAAGGATAAATCAGTTTGCTAGGGGTATCATAAGAAAGCACAACAGACTGAATACTTCGAACAACAGAAAGTTGTTTTCTCACAAGTCTGGAGTCCAGAAGTCCAAGATCAAGGTGTCAGCAGATTTGGTTTCTCCTGAGGCCTCTCTCCTTGGCTTGAGATGGCTGTCTCTTTTCTGTGTCCCCCCCCCGCACCCCCACAACCGCCCCCAGCCTTTCCTCTGTGCATACCCAACCCTGTTGTCTCCTTGCAGGTCCAAATTTCTTCTTACCAGGATACTGGTAAAATTAGATTAGGGCTCAGCCTAACAGAATCATTTAAAATTAATCATTCTTTACAGGCCCTATCATCAAACACAGTCACATCCCGAGACACTGTGGATTAGGGATTCAGCCTATGGATCTTAGTGGGATGCAATTCCATCCACAAGTGTTTCATCAGGCTCCATCTAAGGGCCTGTTGGACAGAGCACCCAGTTGCCCCTATTGGCAATTTTACCCTTCTTCTCTGGTTTACATCTTCACCCTTCTTTGGGAGCATACTTGATAATCAAGTCTTTACACATACGCCTCAGCCTCAGATGCCTTTTCCTGGGGATCTGAGACTACAGATGAAGTCTTACTGCTAGATCAACCAGATGTGCCAAATGTGGCCCCAGCTGTGCTTTTAGGCCTCACTGCCAAGCTGTACTGGACTTGTGTGCACTAACCACACCACAACCGGCACATGACACAAGGTCTTCATCTGCAAGTGACAGGGATGACCCCTCCCTCCTCTTCGAGTTCTATAAGAAAGTCATGTTTTATCTTCCTGTGCGTGATTGTTTTAATCCTGCTGGAAATGAGTGATTATCTCCATGGAATTCTAAATAAGCAAATATTCTGAGAAAATTGGATAGGAAAAAGATGTTCCAGATTTGCAGAAAAAGGAAAGAGAAAACCACACAGTACTTCAAAAAGTATATAAATTTGTGCTCAAGCATTATACATAAGAAAAGTTAACAGATATGCTGCTGGCCAACTCAGATTTTAATTAAAATCCATCTTTTATTGGTCAAAACATGTACGGCAGCCAAACCCAAAGAGAGAAATGGATTAACACACACATGCTCTTCCACATACATACACAAATACATAACTCTTAGCATTCTGTTATTTTACACTATGTGAAAGCAGCAAGATGTGTGTGCAAATGGATTTTTCATGTATTTCTCTTGGCATTATGACCATATTCAATATAATATCCAGTAAAACAGAAATTTTGATTAAGTTTATGGTCTGACCGTCTGTATTTGTTTGGAATTTCTGCCTCTTCAAAGCAAAAATGTGAACCTGGCTTTAGATCTGGAAATATCTCAGGCTGCAACTATAAATGCATTATCAACAAATTGTGAATGTGTGGTCTGAAACATAAAGTAACATAAGAAGAGATTGAAGACTATTGCCAAAATACCACAAAACACCTGAATAATTACATTTTTACTAATTATGTTTTTACTAATTTATTCTGAAATACTTCAGGGAAGATAAAAGAGAATTTTTATATATTTTCAAGGGAAGTAAATGTCTTAGCATCAATAAATTGCCAAGGAATTCTTTAAATATATTCTACTTATTTCTGTGGGTTTTGATGTTTTTTCCTCTTAGTCTTCAGTTCTTTGCATTTATAAATGGATACGTTCCACATATAATCTATATTCTAATCTCTTGATTAATCATGTAGATTTCTTTTCTTTAAAAGAGTAAAAACTTGCTAATCACATCAAATAAGAATAATGAATGTGGCCAATATTAACTACTAAAAAGTATTTGTGTGTATTTGGAAGTAATAACAAAGAACTCTTTTAAATATTAAATATTCTGTAGTACAGATATAAATTAGACCTGCAGTCTCTTGCTTGTCTTTTGAGGGATGAATTGAGTTCATATCTCACCTTTCTATTCCCTGTGACATGTGTGTCTAATGAATTAAAGATATAAACACATGCCCAATTTGAAAAAGCAAATCCGGATGGGAACCCTGGAACAGTGTTGCCTAGTGTCATATTAAAATTCATATGGAGGCACCCAAGAAAAAAAATTGTATTAGTGAAAACAAGAACCATCAACCCGCAGTCAGAATCTGAATGGTCTTCCGAACTCTTGCCTCCAGAAAAAGAGACCCTCACCTAGGCAAGAAAGCAGTCATCCTTCGCTCCCATTTCGCCACGAAAGCCAAGTGCAAATAGGAATATGAATCCTAGGCCAACCAGAAAAATAGGAGCTCTGCCCTACTACACGACTGCTGCTTTCTGAGGCGATCATGGCTCTGACAGAGGAACGAGCACAATTCACACTGCTTTTGTGAAGCAGACTTTCAAGCAGGACATCAGCTACTTTGACATCCATTTAGAAATTAATTGTTATGGTTTAGATTTAAAATGTCCCCCAAAGGTCAAGTGATGCACCTTTGAAAAGTGATTGGATCATGAAGGTATTAACCTTATCGGTGGATTAATCTATTGATGAGTCCATAGCTGAATGGGTTATTAGGAGATGGCTCTAGTTGTCAGGAATGGATCGTGGGACTATAACTTTTGGGACTATATCTGGTCCTCAGAGTCTTTTTCTCTGGCTCTCTCTGTCTCTCTGCTTCCTAACTGCCATGAAGTGAGTCTCTTTGCCTCACCACAAGGCTAATTCAATAGAGCCAGCTGACCAAGGATTGAAAACTCTGAACCCGTGAGCCAAAATAAACCTTTCCTCTTTTAAGGTAACTTTCTCAGGCATTTGTCACAGCAATGCAAAGCTGACTAACATACTGACACTCAGAGGAAACAGTTGGGAGGAGAGAGGAATGAGAATAGAGAGTGAGACAAACAAGAAACAGATGACCTTTTCTTTCCTCTCTGACAGCCAGAATGGGTCACACTCTGACCCACAGCTACAGATGCAGCTGTTACAGATGCCCAGGAGCTCCAGGAGATATCTGCCTTGGCCATAGGAGGCTGAACACAAGAACCAATCTCAGACGGCTCTGCCCTGTGGCCACTCTTGATGACTCTATCCTGTGACCTCCAGATAACTCTGCCACAGTAAGTTTGAGACTGACCAATCCCAGCTGACTTCACCCTGTAGCCAATCCCCAAAGGCTCCACCCTGTCAGGGCTTGAAATTTGGACCAGTCCCAGATGACTCTGCCCCCTCTGTCCTCTATGTAAGCATTACACACTCATATTCCCTGGGTTAGTCCAAGAGGGATCCCTGTAGACATGTGCTACAGCACCAGTCCAAATAAAGCCTTGCTCTGGTGCCCTGTAAATCTGCTTGTGATTCATCGTTTGGGTAGTAGGGGTGTGGAAGGGCCTATAAGTCTACTCAGGACTCTCGTCTTGAGTAATGTGGACAGAGCAATCATGTTAAGAAGAGCAATAAATACTAGGGGCTTCTATCCTTAAAGAGCTCCAGAAATTGGCAGCATCAACTGGTGGCAACTGACAGTCACAACCAGCAACAACAACCAATGGCAACCAACAGCACTGATTAATGACAGTAACGAGTTTTAACCTGTGGTATCTATGAGCAGAAACCAGTAGCTGTGAGCAGAGACTTGTACAGAGCCTTGGGAAACAACAGAGCTGTCAGGAGGTGGGGATGGGGGTGGGGGGCTTGAGCCTTGGCTGCTGAGGAGCTGATGGAGGTGGCTAAACACTGCATAGGCTGTAACAGTAGGAGTTGTAGCACTGAGGGTTGAGAATCACCAGAATTCAAAGCCTAGAGCTGCACTTCACCAATTTATGATTTCCATCCATGGGACCCAAAAAACCCTTGGATTGACTGGTAATAATAACACGTTTTACTATGGGTACTGTGGCCCTCACAAGAAAGTGCTGTCGGGGAGACAGAAAAATTCCAACTTTTCCATGCACTTTCCATGAAGAGTGATAAAGAGCAAGATGTGACCTCAACACAATCCAGCAAAGTGTGGCTAGGAAAAGCCTGTGAGGCCACAGAGAAGCAAACCTGGTCTCTGTCAGGCAGGATGAGTGTTATAGAGAAAAGTGAAGCAGACAGGGAGGGAATACAGGAGTGGGATTGGCACTGGGGACAGAAGGTCAGGGAAGGCCTCCAAAGGAGCTTACGTAGAACAGCATCCTGCAGCAGAGAGGAAGCAGGTGTGCAGATGTGTGGGGAAGGGGGCCTGTGAGTGAGCACTAGTCTCCCCTGGTGTCTCCTGGGGTGACTACTGCTTTGTTCTTTCAGTCAGGTCCCAATTGTTTCTACCAACATCATCTTCACAACTTCCTTCCATACTCTAGAACTTTCTTTAGCACTTACCTTCTTGTCCCAGGGCAATAGACTTCCTGGCCCAGACTTCGTCATGGAAGGGCTGCAAGAGAAAGTGAAAACCTGGATTATACAGAGGTAAAACATATCTAGAGGTCTGCAGACGTAGTAGCCACACAATGCATACTCCCGAAAATTGTTAAAGAAAATTCACACAGGCAGAGAAAACAAAAGGGTACCTCAGATATGGCCTCTACAATAGTAAATTCCAGAAGATAATGAAAGCATGACATGTCCACAGACTTTATGAAAAGTGTTTTACTACCAGAATTTACATGCATACATACACAGACACACAGAGGAGATATATATATATATATATATATATATATATATATGAATCCACCAAAAAAAATGTATACACACTTCAGGAAAAGAAAAACTTGTATAAACATATTAATAATAAATTTATTGAGACATCATGAAATTAATACAAGTTACTTTGGGCCTCTACAATTATAAGATGTACTGAAAGTGGTAGCCTTTAGCTTCCAGACATTTATCATTTATCATTTTTCTTTTCCTGACTCCTCATTTCTCTCTCTCTCTCTCCATATATATATATATATATATATCTCCAGAAGTTTTTAGATTTTTTTTAGATTATATATTTGCATGTATATAATGAGATTTCTCATTATCTCATAATGAAGATTGAACTCAAGTATAAACGTAAAATTCAGTTATGATTATATACAGTTATGAATATATATATTCAGTTATGATTATATATTATATATTAATACATATATATGTTGCCTGAAGGTCATTTTATACAATGTTGTTCGTGCATTTTGACTGCAATCTACCACATGAGGTTAGGGTAGAATTTTCCACTTGTGGCATCATGTCAGTGTTCACAAAGTTTCAGATTTTGGAATATTTCCAAATTTGAATTTTCAGAGTGGGATGCTCAACTCATATGAAGGCAATAGTATTCACTCTCAAAAATGTGACATCTTAATATCTATTATACATTTTTGCCCTTATTAACACTTATGGTTTCTCATATATAAAAACAAAAAGAATATGACATCTCAGAAAGTAAATCATCTCTGTCCTTCTGAGGAAATTTCTAAGAATCATATTCAGATGACTAAGATATTGATGAAAATTAAGAACTCCCAAAAGAAGACATTATTGCTGAACGGCTAGAGGAGGCCTCAGCTACTCCATTTAGGACCTGAAATCAAGTTCTCCTGATGGGGTGTACTTGTGTGGGGGGCAAAGCATGGCTCTTCTGTGTTCCCTTCATCTCAGCCTCTTCTCAGCAAACTTCTCTGCTTCCCAGTGCCAGGAAATGGGCTTGTTGAGCCATATCCTTCAACTCTCTGCTCAGAGGAAATCTTTTTCGTGTTTAATGGTCACTTACAACAGTAATGAATAGTGTTCTCTTCCAGAATTTGCTATTAATAGCTACACCAGTCACTCTGTTAAGAAATTGAACAAGAAGAATTATTTTTCAAAGGTATTCTCCCTGCACAAAAGCAGGATGACATAGTGCAATATAATGACCCTTTTTTTCTGCCCTGGAACACAAACGATGGTTTGCTGTAGCTTTGAAAGTCACACAGAGAGTCCTGAATCATTGAGGTTTAATTAGGAAAGACTTCTGATCCCTAAGTAGCACATATGACCTTTCATTGAGTTTCTTCCTACTGTCTTTCTAACAGAGATACACACGTGTTCCTGTGCTAACAAAACTTTAATCCAGCATATTTGCAATGGAGGAGAAGGGCGGGGGGAGGAGTAATGAGAAGGAAATGTACCAAAGCATTAAAGGAAAGGATAGTTTCTCTGGAGAATGAATTTCTAAGAGATATTTTTCCTGCTTCATATGGTAACAGATATTTTTAAAACAGATTTTAAAAGAAACCAGCATATGCAATTTTATGTATAAAATGTAATTGCAACTATGTAAAATTGAATACATTATAAGAAAAAATATATCACAGTGTAAGTCAGACTATCAAAATTTTCCCTACTCTTTGTTTTTATTTTCTAGATTTTTAACACAATTATGTGTATTATTTCTGTAACGAGAAGAAATTTTTCTTAAAATAAGATGTTAAGTGATGTGAGCTTGCTTAAAAAGAGCAAAGAGACCACTGTTTTTGGATGCCAAAAAAAGTAACTGTTAATTATAAATAATTCTCATTTTCATCAAAACTGATTAGGTGGTTTCTGCTTATGCTTCCAGTAGAAGCCAATGTTTGTAGCTGCAAAGAACTGAATTTCTCTTATCATAGTTTAGAGTTCAAGCTGCACATGTAAATTCTCCAGACCATTAATAAAAATGTGTACTGAAAAAAAAAATGTGTACTGAGTGAGCCCAAATTAAAAAGGCTTTTCTACAGGAAAGGGTAGCATACCATCAGTCTTATTCTCAAGATCAATTAAGTACTCAGACCTTTCCAGAGCCCAGGCAGATACCGCCGGTGCTGAGAAGGACAGCAGACATTTTGGGCAGCCCTCCTCATGCAACCCAGTTCAATTTTGGATACTAGCTCATTCCTTAGTTTCCTACGGACCTCAGAAGCTAAAGTTAGAAAGAAAGCCCATGAAGGTAGGACACTTGTCTACTAGGCTTGCTGATACATCTTCAAAGGTAGCAGGTGGTCAGCATTTGTAGAATAGAAAAATCTACTCAATATGCCCATCTTTACTGAAGAATTGGAAATAACAAAAAGACATAAGTAAAAGGCCAACTGATGGTAAAGATCTTCAATTCCAGGTGATTCATGTGCCCATAGTCATAAAAAGAACCCCTCCAGGAGGCATAGACTACTAGCTCCATCTCCTTAGTTTCTGGCCTGTGACCACCCTTCAAAGTAACCAAAAAATACACATTCTACCCCAAAAAGACACATTTCTTCTCCCAGAACCCAAGCTCCAGCCAATGCTTGAATGAAGGCTTTGCAGTTCAAGATCTCCAACATTACACCTCCCATCACCAAAAGGGCAGAGAATCAGAATTCAATGGGTCTCTAGCACCTTCTCCACATGTGGAACATTTGGTCTGAAATAACACCAAGAAGGACCCATCCACAGAACATAAGCACTGGACCATGGCACTCCCAGACCCACCTTGTGCTGTCTTCATGTCTGTAAAGAGAACCCGGACATCTTGCTCCAACTCTGCTGGTCAAACTATGTATTTGGTAATTCGTCAGGAAGCAAATGATGCCTAGATTCATAGTCATCTAAATGTATATTAAGAACAAAGGAAAATTTCCATAAAGAAACACTACCAAGATTTCACTTCACAATGAAAATGATCTTTTCCTTTACTTTGCCAATCACGTTAGTTGTTCATTGTCTTAAATCTTTCCACTTCTGAAAGTGTGGCTTTTCCTTTGTATTATCAGATGACCAAATGGATTTCTCAAAGCGGACCTCCAAGCAAGCTCTCTCGAGGCGTGGTTCTCAAATACTGCCCCAGTCACTTTGCCTGAATTGACCTGGAGAGTCTTAGAAAAATGTAGATTCTGATCTTCCACATCAGGTATGTGCCCCAGATTTTACACTTAACACGAGTTTCTTGTGCTCATTTGGGCAGCAAATATACTAAAATTGGAATGATACAGAGAATATTGGCGTGACTCTAGTGCAAGGATAACATAGAAACTCACAAAATGTTCCACATTTTCAGTGCTTTCTCCAAAAGTTATGTTGTTTTTATTGGTTTTCTAACTTAATGAAAAGAGTTGAGAGAAGTAATTAATTCTTAAAGATACATTTCCTTAGGGAAAATATTTGGCTTACAATATGTTTGCGATTCATAAGTGATGCATGCATGAATGTAGAAGAGGGGAGCCTGAGTGATTATAATACAAACTAAGGAACCCAAGAGTTTACTCTAAGAAAATAACTGAAGTCTTTTTTTTTTAAATTAGTCTGTTCTTCCCACCCTCCCTTCCATGTGTTTCCTTTAGTATTCCAAATTACCAGGGTTCAGACAGAGCTCAAAAATCCTGTTGTACCTAATTGGACAGATACCAAAGGGATTCAAGAAGTGTTCATATGCAGACTTTGTAATTTGACCATGGGCAATATTGACTGGCCATTTAATGTGGTCCATCTACCTTACGCATATTATCATGTTTAAACCTCATGATAAATGATAAAATATTATAATAGATATAATCTTATAAGATAGATATTATCTCAGTTTTGTAGTGGGAAAAACTGAGACCTTGAAAGATTTTGAACCTAGGTGCTATAGCTAGAATCATAAATATCCCCCAAAGGCCCATTTGTTAAAGGCATGGGCCCCAGGGTGGTGCTGTTGGGAGGTTGTGACGCCCTTGCGAATTAGGGCCTTGTGAGAGGTCTTCAGGTCCTTGGCAGCATGCCTTCCCCATGGGGATTTGGGGAACCTGGCCTATCTAATCTCTTTCTTTTGATTACTGACTGACTAAAAAAGGTCTTTGCTCTACTACGTACTCCTGCCATGATGTGTTGCTTACCACAGGCTCACAGGACCAAGGCCAGCTGATCATGAACTGGAAGCTCCAAAACTATGAACAAAAATAAACTTTTCCTCTTCAGGAGTTGATTATCTTGGGTGTTTCATTACAGTGACAGAAAGCTGACTAACACACCAGATGTGTTCTGTCTGTCACCCAAAGCCTGGGCTCTTCCTTCTGCACCTGATGCTGATCACACACTCCAGCAGTGTTGGACAACAGTTTTCTCTTGTTTATTCTTGAAATATTTTATATTTGGACTTTTCTCCTGCCCAAGTATATTCTATACGCTCACTGGTGCCTAAGCATAAGGTACCCATTTAGAGTATTACTTTCATTTAAAGGTTTGTTTTCTCCTAAATTCATCCTTTTGTTTTCTCCTAAAATTCATATTTTATTATTCTATGTGTATTAATACTACATCAGTTTCAGAAAAAACTTTTAAGAAGAAAAGGGGAACACAAGTGTGAGATGCTGAACGCAGATGATTGAAAGGAGGCACCTCCCCAAACCAGCGAGAGAGAACCAATGGCTGGTGGCTCTCCCCTTCATGACTTTACCCAGGACCAGCCCGCCATGCAGGTCTATGCTGACCTCTTAGGCTCCATGGTCACTGATAGTCCTATTATGCCAACAGCTGAGCTCTTCAGACAACTTTTGTGTATAAAGTGATGGGAAACGTTAACCACTTGGAGCAAGGTTAAGACTACAGTAGTGTTATCCTTCAGTAACTATAATGAAATACCCGAGACAACTTAAAAAGAAAAAAGTTTTATTTTGACTATGGTTTTGAAGTTTCCAGGTTCAAAACCAGGCAGACCCAACACTTTACACTTTTGGTGGGTAAGCCAGACAGTGGTGGGGGGTAGTATGTGGTAGAGCAGACTGCTCACCTCATGGCCAGTAACTGTAAAAGAGAATGAGAAGGAGGTTGGCATCCCATAATCCCCTTCGAGGTCACAGAGTCCTCCTACTAAGGCACCAGCTGTAAAGTTTCCACTGCCTCCCAACAGCACCAAGCCTTTAACACATGGGCTTTGGGGAAGACATTCAACGCAACTACTGCAAGAGCTGGTATCAATTAAAATAGGTATTTTTGTTATTTACACTACTTTTTTTTATTACTTTCTGCTGTAAAAATATGAGGTGTTTTTAGATTATGATTTAATTTGGCAAATCAATTTTATGAGCTTTTTCTTAAAAGTTAGGCCAGAATTAGGCTTTCATTATTCAGAAAGAAAATGACACAGTGAGGTTGTTTAACATCTGAGAGGGCAACGGAAGACAGAAGATCATGTAGAAGTTTGGGCATTTGCTTCTTTGCTTATTTCACTGGAGCGTGGCTTTTAATTGCAAGTCCTGTGAGGATGGGGTGGTGTTTGTCTGCTCCACCTGGAGCAGCACGGCCAGAACAGAGAAGGTGCATTGTGATGTATGTTGAACTTGAAGTGTTCAGAAACCCCATGTAGGCTTTGTTAAAGTGATTCTGTATTTTCTAATTTCGTACAGAGCAACAGAATTAAATGTAGTAACAATGCCATGTCTGAGTACATATGCAACATTTCAAACATTTTGTCACTAAATACCTGACTGGAGAAATGGAATAAAGCAAATTATGGTAGATTGGAGCAGTGTTGAAGAATCAAATCAGCGCAAATTCAACACTGTCACTATGTTTGGTACGATTTTTCTCTTTTATTCTACAATGAAATTGCTTTGCTTCAGGAACAATGACTCATTTTTCATATGCTCTCTTCCAAATAAAATAACTATGTAGGATGGATCTCTAGACAAAAGACTTCTTGGATCTAAAGACATGAGAATAATATATTTATGGCTGATGATTAATATCAGTTATAGGAATATCTTATTTAAGTTTTAAGGTCTAAAAATATATTGACCTTTAGGCTAATATGAGTTTATTCAGATGGGTCATAGATATGGAAAAATGTTATTTATTTGCATAGAGTTATTAAAGTAAAGTGGCTTTGTTTTGTTTTCAGGAGGTACACAGTAGTCAGGATTATTGGACATACGGTCATAAGCAACCTATTTATTGAAGTTTACACTAATCCTATAAGAATCATTGATATTTGTGTACTAGAATGAGAGAGTTATAGAATAATATAATTAGGATTTCAAGAGGCCGTCAGGTACGGGTTTTGTTGGTACACGCACTAAAGGCTAGGCAATCTGGTTTTCAAAAATCTGAAGAAAGGCATGTCCTCTGACCCAGTAAGGCCACTTCGAGGAATTTATCAGATATGTATATAAAGATACAGGTACAAAATTTACCTCATTGTCCTGTTTATAATAGCATGAAACTGGCAATAGCCTAGGTATGTGACAGTGAAAGATTAATAACGTACTCTAATAATTTGCAATCATTCAAGTCATATTTGCTGACATGGAAAATGTTCACCAATTCTTGTCAAGTAAACAAAAACTGCGGAGATAGTATCATTGGTATGATGCCATTTGCTTACACTCAAAACTGCTTGTGCGTGTGTGTGTGTGTGCACTCACACATGAGAAAGTAACGATCAAAGCATTAGTAGCACTTGGATTTCAGCTCTTGAGCGCCACACCTCCCCTGCCAGCCTTTTTACTCCTGTCATGGCTGTGGAAACCTACTGAGCAGGTGTCACCCGACAGCACCTCACCTCCTCCAGCAGGAGGTTCCCACAGCCCCGTGGGCTGTCTGCAGAAACCCCTTTATCTTCTGCTGGCTGCACAGACTTGGAGGAATAAGACAGTTCATGCCACATGGGGTGACACTTGACAGAGGAAAGATAGGGGTGTGTGAATAAATATGCAGCCACCACTGGTGTTTCACAACTGCTCTCTGACAAATAGCCCTGATGTGTAGTGTGCACCAGTCACCGCACTAGGTCAACTGAAAGCTCCCACCCTGATGTCACTGAACACCAAGTTGGCGGGAGAGTTGCACGTTAGGCTTGCAAAGCTAGGCTGAGCAGGCTCCCGCACGCCACTGGCTTGCACTCACTCACCTCTCCCATCCGTGGAGTGAGCGGGAGGCACACAGAAAGACTGAGGCCACATTGCCCCGAGTGGTGAACAGTGTGATAAAGCACCTTCGAATAGCCTTTCCCTTCTCATCTGCTTCTCTTTTTCTAGCCCCGCTCTCATTTCCCGGAAGCACTTCCCAAAAGCAAATAGCCTTCCCATATGCCTTTGTCTCAGGTCTTTCTGGGGAAACCCATAGATTAGGGAGGTCATATGGGGATATGACAGCTATGGATAACAGGGATTTTAAATTTTGTACTTTTGAATGTTCTTGGCTTCTTGCGTCAGACATGCCACTTACATAATTTAAAGGAAAATAAGTGTTATTTAAAATCGTGGCTAAGCCAGCAAAGTGGCACACACCTGCAGTCCCAGTTATTTGATAGGTTGTGTCAAGAACATCATTTGTGGCTGAGAGTATGGAACCAGCCTGGGCAAACAGAGAGGCCCCATCTCTTATAAAGTAAAATGAAATAAGATTGTGGGCCAGATATCAGCCCTTGCAAGTTGGAGAATATTGTATAGTTTAGCAAGAGGCAGCCGACACTCAGGGCACATGGTTGTTGCTCTCCTTGCCTGCTGGTTCTGTCACCTTGTTTTGCAGATCTAAGACTGAAGGAGAAAGAAAGAATAAAGGGACCAGGAAGAATCAGCAGCACCCCACCCCCGCCCTTTATTTTTGTTTGTTTTTGTTTTGGCTTGGTTTAGTATTTCTTTAACCCTTCCAAGGGTCACATATGTGTACCCGTTAAAGAATAATCAAAATAACAGCCACAGATGCAAGAGCTGATTCACAGAGTTTAATGATCAGAAAAGAGAATTAGGGCATACTATTCATATTGAAAAATAAACTGTTCAAAACTTCTCAGTTAACAGAGGCAATGACATTATTGTTATGTATTTTCAGCAGATGTTTCATTCTGAGAAAATCTCTGTAGAGAACAAAAATCTTAGAAGCAAAAGAGCATTTTAAGCATGGAGATGAAATATCTAAAACGCCATAGGAATTAGAAATCTTCCAGGAAAATGTAATAAAACAAATGTTAATGTTCACAATATTAAAGAAAAACACATATAATAGTATTAACTCCCGCAAACAATATGTGGAATCCATGTAAAATTACAGAAATGTACTGAGGGCTTTGAGTCTTAGAAAAATGGAAAGAGTGCCAAATGAAAGGCACTGGAGTCCTTCACCTAATTCCCAATGGATAAGACTAAAGAGACTTTATTAAATCTCCTATATTATACTGCGGGGCCTCAGAGAAACTTTCCTCCTTACCTCTTTCTCTTTTGCTTTCTCTGGAATCGCTCACCTATCTGTCTTCTGTCTCTCTCTCCTTCTCTTCCTTTCCCTCTCTCTCTCTCTCAGTTCTATATGTATGTGTATAAATATAGTTGTAGGTAGATACAACTATATGCATCCACATATACACATCTACATATATGCACACACATACCTATACAATCATGAGTTGCTTAATGACAGGACACATTCCAAGAAAGGCGTCAGTGTCATTAGGTGAGTCTATAATTATGTGACCATCATACATGTAAAGTGCATTCATACAAATTAAGACAATTACATCACTAGGTGATATAATCTTATGGGACCAGAATTGTATATGTGGTCCATCATTGACCAAAACATCATTATGTGGTACAAAACTACATACACATACACATTGTACACATATATATAAAACTGTAACTATGAAAAGTTCTACTCAAAGGTTTAAAAAGTCTATGTGCAGTGAAATTTCTTCTTTAACATTTCTATTTTCAACAAGACCATACCATATATTTTCTAGCCAGAAAATACGTTTTAAGTCAAATAGATTTTACTGGATTTTTTTATCACAGTTTTAACATTTTTAAAAATTAAATTCAAATGGAGTATGCCTTCGGACTCTAAGGCGTTTATACTTAAATTCTACCATCAGGTCTATTACTACTGACCTAATGGTGGTCATCAAAATTCAGTCTTCCAGGGAGAGGCACTCCTGGTGCCAGCCCGTCTCAGTGAGGGCACTTGTCATAACAGGGCAGCTCAACAACCAGGGCACTGAAACGGGAGTATGACTTAGCACTATCTGGAAGTGAAAGGGAGATTGCTCCAAGACAGCATTCAGAGACCTCAGATGCAGAAAGTGCAGCTCTGCCCCGGGGCAACTGGTGTGCTTTTATCTTGTAGACACTACGCCTCAGGTGCTAGTGTTTATTTCCCTCTTTCCTCTGCCCTGGAAGCACCTCAGCATCAAATTGTGTCACATCTTTTCCAATTCCGTATGACCTTAAAATGTACTTTTTGGGATAACTTTATTTGCTCACTCATACTCTCTTTGACTTATCGTGTGTGTGTGTGTGTGTGTGTGTGTGTGTGTGTGTGCGCGCGCGCGCGCGCGCGCGCTATGCTACTGTATTTTATGTATTTATATAGTGTGCCTGAAATTATTTTTGGAAAAAAAAGGACGCAAAGATTAAGTAGAGTGAGAAACACACTGTGTTCCCTCAGGCCCTTCCCAGAGAATCACAGCTTGATACAATGCAAAGAAAAATTAAATGGAAAGGGGAAAACCAGGTTTCCACACCAACCCTTCGCACAAGCTGGGCCAGAGTTGAGTTACTTCTCTTCTCTGGACCTCAGTCTACAACAGATTCGTTTTCTTCCCTAAACTTTTTGGAATTTCTTGTTTTGGTTTCCCTGACTTACAAGAGTCATAAATAATACCTATCATAAACTGATTATATGTGATACGGTCCACTTTTAATGAGGGTCTACTCTGTGAAGAGCAGTCTGTTACATTAAAATCTTGACACTCCTTATCCCAGGGCCCACTTCTCAGAATTACTTCTAGAGAATTTCATTCAAGACTGTTGTCAAGATATTTCTAGCCATTTCATTTTTAATGACAAAAAAAGTATTTGATACAACATAAATATTCAGCTATTTGGAACCAGAATAGGTAGTTTTGTAAATGTAATTTGAAAATTAAAAATATTAAGATTCTATAAAATATGGAAATGAATATATGGAATAAAATGAGTAATAGCATGAGTATATGTAATAGCATGATCGGTTAAATAGAAATATTTTATTATATAGTAAGAATAACATAATTACATATTAATTATTATAATTAATTTAGCTAATATAAATAAAGTTATTAAAGTATATATAACATCAGAAATGAGTTCTTAAGAATTTAAATAGCTAAGTTTGAAGTAGAATATTAATTTACTGTTTGGGTATGACAGGTAGAAAAAAATTAAATGATCATTGCTAATATCAAATTGTAAGTTTGAATCCTTAAATTCAAAATTTTGGGTACACTTTAACTTGAGGCAGGTGTTAGTTCCCCAAAATCTGTTCATAAGTTCTTCATCATTGGATCTAATAATCATCTAAGAAAATTCCAAAGCAATTTTTTCTTCACAAAATCTTTAGACAACCATTCACAGTTTTAACAGTATCAGTGTTACTTAGGCTGTAGTAGAAGTAAGTTATTTTCCAAGGGTTCATTTACTTCTAATGCTTATTCTTTACTATAAGTCACAATTCTATGTTTTTGGCAAAATAATTTCCATAGCAACCACATGGGATGTCTCAAAGAGAGGATTAAGATTTTTAAAAAGGAATAAACAACAGGAGCAGATGAATAATGAAAATATTCATGATTCTTTTCAGTAAGGATAGAAATAATATTGCAATGACAGTACATGTTATGGGCCTTGCAGAATTAGTTCAGTCTTCAAAAAACTTTAATCTGCAAGGCAACCTCAATTACTTCTGTACTGTAGACCATAAAAAGTACTTATGTACTGTGTACATAAAAAGGATAAGGGAAAACATAAGCAAGTCTCCACTCACTGCGTACACTCCAGTTGTACAGAGATACACTGCAACTGTGGATGAAGCAACTTGTAGGTGTGTGTAAGTAGGGTGCTTAGTAAACTGCAAGAAGAGAGTGGAACTATTTTAAATTTTCATGTACTTTCTTTCTAAAACAAAACAAATTCATGGAAATTGACTTAAGCAAAGTAAGCCATTTGAAGAATGGGCTTAAAGAAAGGACTTAGAGCAAGAATTAATATGTGAAACATGTTTTCTATTAAAAATCTCTCTGGATAAATAAGAAATCCAAAAGTATTGATGGAATTTGCTTATACTGTCTATATTTTAGAGCAAATATTGCATAATAAAGTCACAAATGACATGGTTTGTAGGCAAACTGAAATATATAACACCTCTGCTTACAGCAATTTGCATGTTATACAATTTCCCCTTATGGCTCTATGTAGATGTACCTTTGCTATTAGTTGTCCCAGATAGCAGACCAAGATATAGTTGGCTAATACTAAAGAAGGAAAGCACAATGCAAGAACAGAAATTTTTTGAATATTTTTTCATGTGGCATAATTTACAGAGGGGTAAAATGTACACACACGAAGTGTGCAATTCTAAGAGCTTTGACGAATGTCCACTAGATGGGTCCATGCAGTCAATACCCAAATCAAGACAAACAACTTTTTCATTGCCCTAGAATGAAATTTCATGCTTTGGTCCTCCCTTCTCATTCTCATCAATGTAATCACAGTTCAGGTCGTTTTAATTTTAGATGAATTTTACCTATTTGAAAACATAAAAGGAATCATACAGTATGCATTATTTTGTGTCTGTGTTTTTGGCCCATTAAGTTTTTGAGATTCATTCACATTATTACATAGATCTGTAATTCCTTCCTTCCCACTGCTGAATAGTATTCCATTGTATAACTAGATCACTGTCATTTATGCCTGCTAATTGCTCACTTACAGTTAGTGTACAAATTGTAAATCTCAAGCCAGCCTCCCTAGGTGATCTACACCTCCTCTCTCATCTGATTATCAGTATTATGCATTAAATATCTAAGCACTGAAAAGAAGTCAAAATCGTATCACTTTGACTGACAATGTGCTTCACTACATTTCGTTCTTATACTAGTTACTACCTTCAGATTGTCCCTTAATTGCTTTAATGAATCTACAGTTGTTACCTTTCTGTGACTGACAAAATTCCTGAGAAAAAACAATGTGAAGGAGGGAAGTTATATTTTAGCTCACAGTTTCAGCTCATAATCAGATGATTTCTTTGCTTTGGGCCTGAAATGACAGAACATCATAGAGGTAGAAGTGTGCCTTGGTTACTTTTTCTCATTCCTGAAACAAAATACCCAACCACCAAACTTAAAGCAGGGAATTTTTCTTGTAGCTCACAGTTTGTAGAGGTTTGAGTTCATAGTTTGTTGGCTCGAAAGCAGGGTGGCATGGTAAATGGGCATCGCAGAGGAGAAGCAGTTCGTGGCAGGAAGAAGGCAGAAAAGCAGCAAAGTGACAAAGAAGAAGTAAAGCAGCAAGTGAAGCAGCTTTCTTTCTGTCTCTTATATTCTATTCAGGCTACCACCCTTTGGATGGATAATACACTCAGGGTAGGGCACCCTTCCTAGCATCCCACCGTGAATCAATCCCAGCATCACAACTTTAATCATATCCCAGTATCGTATCTTAGCTCCAACTACCTCTGAAAAACCCCACCTAAGACCAGAAGAGGCTTTGGGGGGAAATCAAGACACAAGCCATAACAGAGTTTGTGGCAGAGGAGGCTGAAGGGACAGAAGGACAAAATGGGACCTAAACTCGTTCACTCCTGCCCTTTCATGAAGCACTAATTCATTCATGAGAACAGAGACTTCAAGATATAATTACTTCTCCAAAATCTACACCTCTTATTACCACCACAATGAGGATTAAATTTTGACACATGAATTTCAGGACACATTAAGACTATAGCACAGTTTTAAAATAATAGGCTTGTGCTAGTCAGCTTTCCATTACTGCATTAATAGATAGTCAACTTATTAACAGAAAGTTCATTTAACTCACAATTAAGGTGGTTTCTGTTCGTGATTGATTGGCCCCCATTGCTTTTGGGCCTGTGGCAAAGCAGCACATCATGGCAGGGACTGTGTGGCACATCTAAGCCATTTGCTTTATGGCCTGGAAAGAAAGAGAGAGAGGAAGAGGAAGAGGTTGGGGTCTCACAACCCCCTTCAAGAACATGGCCCCCATGACCTAAAACCTCCCAGTAGGCCCCACTTCTAAAAGTTTCCACCACAATGTCACAGACTGGGGGCCATCCTTTAATATATAGGTCTTTAAGGGACATTCTAGATCAAACTAGAGTTAAGACTTTTGAAACTAGAGGCAATATTTTGAGAGACGAAGAGTTTTTTGAGTTTTAAAAGCTTTTATGATCAGAACCAGAACAAGGTATTTAAGGTCTAAAAGCTTGAAGTTAATGTAATTTTCCACAAATTTGGAAAAAATGCCTCCCAAAAGAAAGACATATTGAGGGAGGAGGAGGAGGAAAGCTATTTAGGCTCTGGTAAATCCTCTGAGGAAGGCACCACACCAGTCCCTGAGCAAGTCTGGATAGGCGGAACCCTCTGATAAGCTTGGGGGTCTGAGAGCAGTTGAGGGCTGTCTTATTCCCTGTATGGCTCACAGAAGTGGCAAATATTGCGGCTGCCTCCCACTCTACCCTGATAGAACAGCAGCAGCAGAGTGATGACAGAACAGCCTGTCCAGGCAGAGTCTCAGGTAAGAATACTGGAAAGCCTTTAGTCTACTTCCAATGTCATGAGAGAAATTAGCCCAATGCTGCAGTATCCCCTATCCCCACAGTACACTACCAGGCAAGTGACCCAGGAGGTGCTGGATCAAAGAGACTCAGAGAGGAAATGAAGATGTCAAATCACACTCTTTATTAAATCAATTTAAAACACACATCAAGAAACAGGGGGACGGAGATGGGGTAAGGTAATGTACTTAAGAAACGGTACAAGCATGGAAGAAAGCACATGTCACCTGAAAGGTAGATTACGCAGTCAATGCACATCAGTGCCCCATGAGCCTTCCCTGCTGATGGTGTGGTTACCAGAACCAAAGGTGAGCAAAGAGGCCCAAGGGACAGATATGTGTAGGACCAATGCAGACCCTTGTTCCATAGGAGAAACCCTAGGGTGGTCAGGGAACACCTCGCTAGAGCTATGGCTCACCGAGTAGCCTCAGGGTCAGCTGTGGATTTTGTATAATAGAGGATACTTGGGGCCAGAATTGGTGCTACCAACGGGTGGCCAGTTCCGGGCATGAATATAGAGTATCTCACCTGCCTTATGTGTGTTTTGTGTGTGTAATGGGGACCAGGTGCCTTTACTGCCCATATATGTTTAGTGCTTTGTGAAAATTTGGTGTCTCTTATTTCTTCAGTCTCTCCCTATCTGTGTCCAGCATTCATAAGCCCTTTTATCAATGCTTAACATGTCTTACAAGTTACTAACTTCCTTATCTACATTTAACACATCTTATGAGTATTGCCATCTCATTTCTACTTTTTATAGCAGAATTAAATATTCTCAGATATTAGAGCAAATATACATTCACCCAAGACACCCCCCCAGACATATACACAACACAAGGTCACAAATAATGGGCAGGAAACCATAAGATACATTTACCTGAGACACCAGTGACCAGAGATCAAATAAGAACTGGGACATTTCAGCAGGTGACGAGAAGACTGAAATTCAGAGCCCCGTAAGAAGGCTTGTAAAACTTAGATGCACCTGAGGGATAATGAGAGGAGGGAGATCCTTGAACTGGCTGAGAAACTCTCGCTTGGATTGAGTGTATCCTGCACAGATTATTATCTCCCACTGCTGGGAAGAATGGGGACTCTGGGTCCATGCTGTCCAAAATGGTAGATGATTTATCTGACACCCTAGATATAAATAGAACGTTTCTATCATTTCACAGAGTTCCTGTAAGACAGCACATTGTGCTAGATATAAACTGGGTTATAGAAAAATAAACATCACATCCCTGGAATACCTAAGCTTATGGACTGATGTTACTCCTTGCTGTAAATAAACAGTCACCATTACCCAGGCATCAACGACTTGACTTTTCTTTTTTTCTTTTTACAGAACTGGGGATTTAACCCAGGTCTCTCACACTGAGCTACACCCACAGCACCCTTTTTTATATTATTTGAGACATATTGCTAAGTTGCCCGGGCTGAGTTTGAAATCAAAATTCTCCTGCCTCGCCCTCCTGCTTCCAGAGTACTAGGGTTAGATGAATGTTTTGTTTGTTTATTTGTTTGTTTTTGTTTTCTTTAGCTGGATGTAGTGGCACATGTGTGTAATTATAGCATTCTGGGAGACTAAACAGGATTGTGAGTTTGAGCCCAACTTGAGCAACTTAGTGACTCAGAGAGAGACTATCTCAAAATAAAAATGGGCTAGGGGTGTAGTGAAATGGGAAGGCCCTAGGTTTAAACCCCAGTATTGCAAAAGAATTATTTTTTCTTTTAGGCAAATGTTCTACCATTGAGCTACACCCTCTAAACCCCAGTTCAGAAATATTATTTTTCAGTCAGTTGCTTTTCCTTAATTTTTTGTGTGTTCAGTGGCCTACATTTTCAAGATAGCTAGCTGCTAGAAACAGATTCACCAGAAGAGAATGAGACTCACACTGACGGCAGAAAGAGAATGATGGTATCATTTGCTAGATAAGTTTGTATCTTGAGGGAAACATAAGGGCTTTGGGTTTTTTGCTGAGTAAGAAGGGAATCACTGGTGGCTTTAAACAGGGGAGTGACATGACCTGATATATGCTTTAAGAGGCTCGCTCTGGTTGCTAAGTGAAGAATTAATTGTGATGGTACAAGGTTGACATGGGGAGACCACTTATTGCACTAATCAAAGCAGAAATGATGGCTGTTACCTGGCCCAAAGTTATGATAGAGCAATTGGGAAGTATTCATCTTCTGATCAGATGAGAGAGCTGGACTACTGATGAGGGATTGTAGTCGGGGTGCGAGAGGGAGAGAAGAGCAAAGGAAGGTCCATGTGCTTTGGCCTCAGCAACTGGAAGAAGGGTATTTCCATTTACTGAGTTGGGAAATCCTACAAAAGAATCATGGTTGGCAGGAGTGTTTTACAACTTGCCGTATTTGGGGGTTGGGGATTTAGCTCAATGGTAGAGCACTTGCCTAGCAAGCACAAGGCCCTAAGTTTGATCCCCAGCACCCATTCCACCTCAAAAAAACAAGAACTTGCCACATTTGGAATAAGTGCTTCATCACCCAGGTAACTGCTCCAAATGCACAGCTGCAGGACAAGCTGAGAGGGGCGGACTAGCAATATGTAAAATTGTGCGTGACCAATATAGAGATGGCATCAGCTATGAGACTTGCATAAAATCATTTAGGGAATGAGTGGGTGACTGAAGCCAGAAAAGAGAGGTGCTCTTTAGACTGACCACTGAGACACACAAATATTTAGAGGCGGAAGCAGCCTAGAAGACTAAAGAGAAGCAATCAAGAAAGCCTAATTAACCAAGATCATAGGGTCCAAGTGAAGATAACGATTGAATAAATGAGGACCTGAGGTTGATAGGTGACATAAAATATGTACCACAATTGGATCTTTGAGTCTAGAAACATTGGGGCCTAGAAGGATAGATTTTAGAGAATGATGCACTGAAAGTCTCACTGGGGTGTGTCCCTTGCTGCCTGCAATGTCTGCTCATCTCTGTGAAGAATAAGAATGCAAAGGATTTGGCATATTGTTATTGACTTGGGTGGACTGAGTGAAGCAAATCTGAGAGAGATGTACTCTTGGGAGATAGGACAAGGACATCTGAAAGCTAGTCAAGAAATACAACTAGAGAATCATGAATCTCAAGGTACAAACTTGCCGAAAATAATGTCAGCTCTAGAGTTGTGAAAACGCCCAAGATTATTCATGCTAATGTTAGGCGAATTTCCTCATGTTAACTTTAATTCTGTGTGATTAAAACACTTGGATTTTTAGATTTAGTCACAGATTGTAGTTGATATTTTAAGAGGGATCAGGTTCATTAGACTAATAGAGAATATGATCAGCCTCACTAGAATGTTGTTGTGTTTTACCTGATAAACATTTTCTTTTTCGACTTCTTTGTAAGCATAGACGAATGTATAATTAAAAGCACATCCTTACCTCTCCATCACAGAAAATCTCTTCTAACCAGTTCTGGGTTTAATTCTTCCTTACCTAATAAGCATATATATATTTCTTCAAAAATTTGTCAATTTAAGATATTATCATTCAAAATATTCAAGATCATTCAAGAGATTGCCAAAAAGATGAGAACTTAATTCATGTTTATTACTCTTTTCCTCCCCTCGTCCAAAATGTTAGTAATTATTACTTTAGTTTTTTTATGGGTTACTCCCATAATATACTTTAAATTCCTTTCATTAACTTTGGCCATTTGTATCATTTGGATTTTAAGTGTCTCCCAAAGATGCATATGCTGAAGGCTTTTTCACCATCTATGGTGCTTTTGGGAACTAGTAGGACCTTTAGGAAGTGGAGCCTAGTGGAAGGAAGTTGGATCATTGGGGCTTGCAATATTGGGACCCCAGCTTCTTCCTGTTTCTCTTTCTTCCCAGTTGCCATGAGGCAAACTGGCTTTTTCTGCCACACACTCGTGCCATGATGCACTCTGCCACCACAGGTCCAAAGCAATAGGGCCAACTAACCATGGACCAAAACCTCTGAAACTGTGAGCAAAAAACAAAAACAAAAACAAAAAACAGGGGCTGGGGATTTAGCTCAGTGGTTAAAGTGCTTGCCTTGCAAGCACAAGGACCCGAGTTCGAACCCCAGCACCAAAAAAGAAAAAAAAAAAAAGACAGCCTGAACTGCATAGTGAAACGCTGTCTCAAAAATAAAAAACAACAACTTTTGTCCTTTTAAGTTGATGTCTCAGTTGTTTGTCACAGTAACAGAAAACTGACAAATACACGGATACTTGATAATTCCCCATCCGTCTCTTCATCCTCATTTTTGTTACCTCAAGCTACCAATGTTCTTTCCCCATTAATTTCTGACCTAGATCATTGAAGTAACATCCTAAGTGCTTTCCCCCAATCCTTCCATATTCTAATCCAGCGGATCTCAAATTTGAACATGCATCAAAATCACCTAGTAGATTTGTTCAAAGACCCACCCCCAAGTGTTTCTATTCAGTAGATGTGGAGTAAAGACTGGGACTGTACATCTCTAGTAAGTTCCTGGGTAAGGCGATGCTTCTAGTCCAGGACCACACTTTAAGAACCAGCACTCTCAGCTATTCTTCACACTGACACTGAGCTTGTAAGCATCGGTGTATGGGACCCTTCATAGTCTTTTCTTAAGCAAGTGTATTGTGATATAATATACCTACCATACAAATTACCTTTTAACTGTTCTATCCAGTCATTAAGACCATTTGTAGAATTGCATATACAGTACCAAATTCAATTTTGGAATTGTAAAAGAACCCCCATATCCCTTAACCATCATCCTCAATTTTTAAAATTTTGATGACATTGTATTAACCAGCTTTACATTCCTACAATGAATTAATGAGGTAACTTTATAAAGAGAAAAGCTTTATTTAGCTCAGAGATTTGGAGGTCCAAGTCCCAAATCAGCAGCCCTACCAATTTGGCCTCTGGAGAGGTGAACAGATAGCAATGGCAGAAGTGTGTGTGTCAGAGCGAGTGGTCACATCTCAAATTAGAGCAGACAGAGAAAGAAGAGACCAGAGTGCCATAATTCCACTTGAGGATATTCCTCTTCCCATGGCCTGAGAACCTACCACTAGGCCTCCCAAATTCCCAATACTGCAGACCAAATCTTTACCTATGGACTTTTGGGGACGTTTGAAATATACCCAGACCAAAGCAGATGTTCAGTCATATTATGTCTCTTGTTCTCTATATCTGTAGCACTTAATTCAATACCCGGCATTCAGTAGGCATCAAACAGTGTTTGTTGCAGGAATGCAAAAATGCAACCAATTCAGTACATAAGCTACAGCTAAGTGTACCATAAAACAAAGAAATACAGAATAGATTAGAGCAAAAACTGCTAATTACCTCCTAATATCCAGATTTTTTAGTGGCAGAACCTCAATTTACACTTGGGCACATTGCACTCCAGCTAAAATACCACACCTTACCCTGTCCCTTGAAGCTTCTATTGGCCACATGATTAAGTTCTGACCATGAGATGGAAGTAAAATTATCCTGCAGAACACCCTGAAGCCTTTCTAAAATGGATGGGTCAAGCCCTTTTCAGTCTTTCTTCCTTCCTGCTACCTGGAACTAGGATCTGATAGTGGGAGCTGTCACAATCATATTGGACAAGGAAGGAAAAGAAACCTGGACGAGCCTCTGTCTCTGAAAACCAAGAAGAATGTCATACCTCCCTTTACAGCAAAGGTAAATATACTTCTACTACTTAAGCCTCTGCTTTTGGAATTTTAATTACTTGGAAACTAATCTAATCCTCACTGACTTACAAAAATCTATGCTCTTTCCACCATGGCACAGGATTCGAGGCATAAAAATGCTTGCCATCTGTTCATATTCCTTTGGGCAACCTGTGAACTTGGGGTCAATACTAAAGTTTAACATCCTCTTAGAGCAGCACTAATGTGCTGAAAGAGAACGTGGTTTGGAGTCAGAAGTCTTAGAGTCGGTCCCGACTTTGACTCTCCATAAACCTTGCTGTGCGTGACTTCTTCCGTCAGGAGTCTCAAGAAACCCGACTTGCAGGACAGGTAGGAAGCTGAAAGGAGACGAGGCTGTGACATGTACAGAGGAGCTACTGACACAGGCACGTAAAAGCTTCTTCCTGCTCATTCGCATTGTCTCATGGGAGTGCGGGTCAGACATGAATTCTTGTGACATCCTTGATTAGCTCATGGAATCCACAGAAAACACAAGACATCCCGATTTGGAAGCATCCGAGCTACTGTACAAATTCCAGGAGGGCAGGGGTGGCCTGAATGTCACCCAGACTGAGAACAGACCATGTCACTGGCAGAGACCAATCAGACCTATATGAGCATCCCCTGAGGCCAGTGCCAGGCTAAGCTCCAAAACATCCCCTACAGCTGTTTCAGGGTCCTTGAACTCTGCAAACTAAAACAAGTGACATCATGCTCCGTGATCATTAATAAGAAGCAAGCAATGGGATACAAAGGAAAGTCACAGCCCGACAAAATAGAAGCAACTGCAGACACGCAACCTTGACCCCACATGCCCAAGGAAGATTCCACTTGCCTTTCTTTACAAGAATAAAACCAGTACCTAATATTTTTCTCTTCTCTGAGAGTATGATTAGGTGGTAAACTAGAACTCTCTTCTCCCTGCCCCAGAGCTCATAGGTGCTCATAGGAGCTAATTACTGAAAATTTCTGTGAGACACTTTAGAAAATTGAATGTCCCGCTAGTGATTCTAGAAGATGCCTCAGGAGAGAAGCAACATTTCCTCTCCTGGCTCTTTTTGTGTTTTAAAAGGATTCCCCGACGCATCAAGCAATCCCCTTGGAAATTCCCTCTTGAACTCTGTGAAATAAGCAGGAAACAAGTATGACCATCTCAGACTTCACATATTCATTTTGAGGAACAGGTGCAAGCCCTGTGTCCCACATAGCAGAGACAAACGTCTGTGTTGATCCACCAACAATTTGCAGGAAGCAGACTTTGCAGAAGAGATAAATTTAGTACGAGCAAAAAGATCTGGTGCACAAGCCCTACGAAGATGTAAGAGAAGAAAAAGCATATGGCCCCCTTTCCCCAGGCAGGACAGTTTTCATCAGGGCTGAGCCCTCCTTGCCCTGAGAAGGAACATGGTTCCCTGTGTGATGAAGCAGCTTCTTTGCTCCATCTTCCTGGTCGTCAGAACTCTGTAGCTAAATGGATGAATGACAGGTACATGTTACAACATAGAAAAACATCATGCTGGGTGAAAAAAGCCAGTCATGTATTATATGATCCCATTTATGTGAAATTTCTAGAACAGACAAACCTAGAGGGACGAAAGATGGAATAGAGGTTACTTGGGGCTTGGGTAGGAGGGTGGGGCATGGGGAGTGAGAGCTACAGGGAAGAGGGTTTCTTTCCTGAGGTGATGTAAATTCTCTAAGGTTGACTGTGGTGATGTTTGCACAACTCCAAAGATGCCACTGAATTTGTACACTTCAATTTATTGTATGTGAATTATATCTTAATAAAGCTCTTGCAAGAAACTTTATGGCTTGATTTAAGTCACATTATGCTTTATGTAGAAATTTACATAGTTTTTATTGTGATTCTATTCCTGAAGGAGACACTCTGTGGGTGGGCCGGGTGAGTGAATATATTTAATTGACGTAATTCAGAGTTTCCCAATGGGTACTCCAGAGAATAGTAGGTTTTTAGAGTTAATAGACATGATAACTATCCTTTGTTAAAACTGTCCCACAGTCAAGGAAATTTGGAAATGCCAGTTAATTCTTTGCTGTTGGAATGCTGGGAGCTTTAATGGGCAGACATGCTCTGTGAATCCACAAGGGGAGAGGAGAACATGCGTGGTTTACCAGCTGGTTTAATCTGGAAGACTTCTGTCACAGAGCATCGTGCAGAATCAGCCTTCTGCAGTATGTGAGCCAATAAAGGCTGGTATCTGCCTGCAGTTTCTACAGGAACTCTGGGAACAAAAGTCATCATACAAAATTAATCACATAACTAATATTTTCATTTATAGGTCAGCATCTGTTTTTTAAAGTTCAATGGCAAACATCATTTCTGCTTTCTAAATTCTTTTCATTCAATATTGAATAGTTTAAAACATAGTATGCTTTAGAATAGAAATCTTTCTTTTTGCTGAGTAATAAGAACTTCTCTGGTATAACTTAGCCTGCTTCTGTGAAGTGGAATTTGTATGAATTTTCTCCTGAAATAGAAAGTCACTCGAAGAACATATAAAAATCCCCGGTAATCCTTTTGTCCCTGGCCCTTGGGTCAAAGCATTCTCGTAGAATCCCACTTTCTACATTTCTCAGCAAAGATGTATTGGCGAGCCAAACTGGAAAGGTTTCAAGTTGCTCAGACTTTATTAATTTTATAAAATATGCTTTGAAGTATTATAATAAATCATTAAAATTGAACAGCACATTTGAAATTAGTGAGCAAATGCTTGGGGACATTCCTCTTCCTTGCTTCCCCGTTCTCTACTTGCAGCCATTCAGAAAGCGCAGCAATCCATGCTGGCATCCCTCTCCTGTCGCTGCCTCACAGTTTGACTTTCATTGCTCAGACTCATTTAGAAACAGAAATGCAAGATGGTGACACATGCCAGTAGTCCCAGCTCCTCGAGAGGCTGGGGCATGAGGAACACTTGAGCCCAGGAGTTCAAGACCAGTCTGGGCAATGGGAGGAGAAAGAGGGGAGAGGGATGAAGGGAGGATGAAACTAATAATTACTGAGCATAATGACTGGATAGATAGAATCTGAGGAAATTCTAGGCTGAGGAGGGCACCAAGCAGAGCACCATTAGACACTCCCCCCAGTTTGACTTCTATTGGTAGCTCCAATAGGTATCTGATGACAAGAATCATTGCACAGATCTTCCCAGTTTACAAAGTGCTGCCATGTGCAGTATCTCGCCCCTTGTGACAACAGCGAGAGATGTCTCCTCTCTCTCCATTCTACAGGTGCCAAAATTGAGGCTCAGTGAAATTAAGAACTAAGCCAGAGCATCTCAGAGCACTGTGCAATAGCAATTTGACTGCAAATCTTCTGAATTCAAAACCTGTCCTTTTCCCACCTCTGCCCAAATCTTAGGAAGGCAGGCTGGGAAGGAATCCTCGAAGGTCAGAAAAATTTATCTTTGGCCCTATGGTTAATAGGCTTGTTATTTTCTGTCTTTCCTAAAGGCACTCGGATACAATATGTTCAAGCAAATATATTATTCACATCTTACTCTCTTAGGAAAAGGTCTCCACATGTTAATAATAATGTATGCATCAAATGTTTTTACTGTTTTTTCTCTTTTTTCAGTCTTACAAATGTTTATCTTGCCCTCAGGCCAGGGTCATTCCCAAAGAGGTCCACAAAGCAGTTATTCACAAAGGAAACAAATAAACATATTCCCTAACTCTATGTCTGTATTTCCTAACCCCAAATCTGCACTTTTAAGTTTTACATTGGAACAGGAAGCAATGTGAAAGACAGTTCTAAGTCCTATACTTTCTATTAATTTACTACTCCAGACAACACCCATTATGAACACCTACTAGGTGTTAGGCAAAAGTGCCAAGGGCTGGGTATTCAATAAATGAAGACCTGTACCTACCTTTGTAAAGCTTACAGTTAAATACGGCAAAGCTTATAGGAAAATATACAACAGAGTGATACAGAGAAAGAGCAGAGGGGCAGTTCTTTATTTGGGCCCTTCAGTGTGTTAACTCACTGAAGCCCTGACTTTTAGCTTACTTTAGGTTAACTGTGCAGGACCTGTGCTCTATCTGCCTAACTTCCTCTGTCTGATGGCTTCAATAGGATGCTAGAATTTAGCACCATTTTCTATATCCATGCCAAAAATACCCTAGAACCTGATTCTACGAGGAAATAGCAGACTACACACAGTGGCGGAACATTCCACAAAATGACTTTCCTATTATCTTAATAAACAGTATGATTATGAAAGTCGAGGGAGAACGATGACATTGTTCTGAATTGAAAGAAGCTGAAGATGTGTGGCAACTAAAGCTAACACATGGTGCCGCATGGGATCATTTTGCTAGGAAAGACATTATTGGGACCATCAGTGGAACGCGAAAGGAGTCTTTCAGTGATGGATAAGCATGTGTACAATATGAGTGATTTAGCAAAGAATTATTTTCACTTAGTTGTGTAGTCATTCAAATGGGTATCCAGAGTATGTGCCAACAGAATATGTCTCAGGAAACCATTAAGTTCAAAATATGAAAAGAAAAAAGACCTCAAGCATTGAATTTTTGCCTCGTGCTTATCACAGGTAAATTCCTTTAGCCAGAATATCAAAAGTTTTAAAAATCATCCTCAAAAAGCACTACATAATTCCTTTTTCTTATCCTAAGCAATCTGTAGACAATAGAAAATTTTCTAAACAATGTTATTAACTGCTTTCTTATGGTGGACATTTATGTTATTTTAAATATTTTTATTAGTATGTGTTTGCAGTACATAATATTTCCATTTCCAGTGTGGAGTTGGTACATGTCCGTAGCACATTTTGATTTCCTTTTTCATCCCCTAACCCTCCCCTCCTTTCTCTCTCCATCTATCTCTTGATTCCCTTCCCATTTGATTGTTTTTTTTGTTTTTTTTGTTTTTGTTTTTGTTGTTGCCAGTGATCGAACTCAGGGCCTTGTGCTTGCTGCAAAAGTGCTCTAACCACTGAACTAACCCTTCAGCAAGTTCCCTTCCCATCTGAGAAAGACCTGTCTGTCCCTATTTCTGTTATCTTTTATTTTTTTGCTCTTTATTTATAATTTGGGTTTCTCATGTAAGTAAAACCACTTGATATTTAAACTTGTGCATCTCATTTATTTCACTTAATATTTTGGTCTCATAGTGCACCCATTTTCTTACAAATGACTCAAGTTTATCCTTCTTTCTGGAAGAGTAGTATTGTGTGTATTCTGTGTAAGTACCACATTGTCTTTATCCATTCATCTGTTGATGTACATACAGACGGCTTCCAAGATTTAGCTTTATGAATTGTGCTGCTATAAATGTGGGCATGCATGTGTCACTATAATATGATACCTTTAACTCTTTTGGGAAGATACAATTTAATTTCAACTCTATTTTGTGGATGAGAAAACTGAGCCCTCAGATCACACAGCTAATATGTGGTGGAACTGAGATCCAAAGTTAAGTAGTCTGTCTCAGAGAACATGTGTTTAATGACTGTACTCTATTGTCTTCTGTTGTATTATAGTCCCCTCATTATTTTTATTCTCTAAGTGTTACACTCTCATCTTCTTTCGGTCATCCTTCCTAGCTATATCTTAACTCAGATTCATTTGTTAGACTATCTTTCTCCTCATTCATTCATTGATTGAAAAACACTTTTGGTGTGTCTACTATGCACCAAGCCACCCTCAGGAGATTGCAATATACATGGAGGATAAATAGTTACATAAATAGACACTAGCATAGTGTAGAATTTCCCAGATTTTCTCAGTTTATGGTGCTCAGCATCTAAATAATATTCCATGGTAATCCTAAGGCAAAAGCAATACCTAATAGTTTTATTTATTTGTTTGGTTCCAAACAACTTAATAGTAGTAGTTTATGTGGTATCTGAAACATGTCTTGTACTTTCCTCAATAATTAAAAGATCCTATAGTGCATTTATTCCCTGCCACTCTCTGGAGAACCTCAGTTTGGGACCTATGGGCAGAATGGTTCAGTGCTCAGTTCCTGGAGTTAGTTGCTTGGGTTCAAACCTTGGCCCCTTCCCTTACAGTGTGAGATCAGACAAGTAATGAGGCTTCTCTGAGCTTTAGCTTTCCTTGCCTGTGAAGAGAATTATAATAGTAACTGCTGTGACTTGGACATGTCCCCCAAACGCCCAAGTGCTAAAGGTTTCATTGCCAGCGTGTGGTGCTTTTGCAAGCTGATGGAACCTTCAAGAGGTGGGGCCTAGTGGAAGGAAGTTAGGTCATGGGGGGATGCCCTTGTAGGGGATACTGGGGCCCTGATCCCTTCCTCTCTCTGCTTCTGGATACCACAAAGTGAGTGGTTTTCCTTCACACGCTCCCACCATGATGTGCTGCCTGGCCACAGACCATGGACTGAAACCCCCAAAACTGTGAATTAAAATAAACTTTTCCTCCTTATAAATTGATTATTGCAAGTTTTTTTTTTTTTTGTCACCGTTATAGAAAGCTAATTAACACAGTAGCCATCTCATAAAGATGTGGCAAGAATGTAATGAGTTGTCAACTCAGAAAGAGTTGATATTGGATCATTAAAATGTAAGTTCCACTGGACTGGGACTTGGGTCTTTTCATTTATGGTTTTATCCCCAGTACCTACAACAGTGCCTGGCACTGTTCTTTTACTTTTTTTCTTTTCTCACTTTTAAATAATTCACAGAGAGGGAAGTCTTAAATCTAATGTAATTGCCAGGGAGAAACCCTCAAAGAAAGACACAGCAGGCGAGAAGTAGGAACAAGATCTGCACTCGGTTCCTCCATGGAAGCTTCGTCTTCACTGTGGGAAGGAGGAGCCATGCAGACCTTTGTACCAGAGCTTCTGACACTGGACACACCATCAGTTGCAAGTAGGCTTTCTTCTGGGCCTCTCCCTGCAGGTTCTATCAGTGACGCCCTTCTGTGCTGTCTTACTGTCATCAGACTAACTCATCACTCAGGCAATATGGGGACAGTTGGAGGGGGCGGGTCCTCCAGCAGTGCCACTGCCTGCGATCAGCTTGTACCAAGACAAGCTAGGTCACATTCTTCTACAGCTTCTGTTCTCCACGAGGTCCTCTCTGGTGAAGTTCCTATAGCAGTTCTCTTTCTCCCAATTTTAGATTTCTTTTTTCTTTAATTTCAATTGCTGTCTCATTTTTCTAGTTTATTTTCTTGAGTCTACAATTCAGTGGTTTTAGTTTTTAAAAGTTGACAGAGATTGAACTGACAAATTTGGTGAATATTATTATAAATCATTTTGGAGAATAATACCATTTTAATAATATTAAGTTTACCCGTGGAATGTTTTTCCATTTACTTGGGTTTTTAAAATTTCTTTCAACAATGTTTTCCTTGTTCAAGACTTGTACTTATTTTATTAAATTTATTCCTAAGTATTTTGTTCTCTTTGCTACTACTATGCATGGAATTATTTTCTTAGTTTTATTTTCAATTATTCATTGGTAGTACGTAGAAGTACGACTGCTTTTTGTATATTGATTGTGTATCCTGAAATCTTGCTGAACCCATTTATTATTTGTAATAGTTGCGTGTGTGCGTGTGCATGTATGTGTGCATATGCCTTAGCATTTTCTCTGTATAAGGTCATGTCATCTGTAAATACACAGCTGGGCTTTGAATATTGGACTTGTCAGTCAAAAATCAGTTTGAGGGGAGGGACCAGCACAATACTAGCTTCTGGTACACAGAAGCCAGAGATTCTGCTAAATATCCTATAATGCACAGGGTGTCTTCCCACCCCAATTTTCTGGCTCAAAGCATCAGTAAGCTGTAGTTAACACTGAATTCAAGAACCACTTTCCAGAAATGTCCTGTTCTACCACTGGCACGTGCACCTCTCTTCCCTAACGGGTTCTGAAGTGGGGACTGAAGTTCAGAAAATGATTTCCAGCCCACGGGGACTGCCTGCTGTCCAAGACCCTGGGTCAGCAACCCCATGAGCAGTTGGAACAAGCGGTACACAATCTATGCAACAGAGATCAACACTTGGCACAGAACATACGTCCCCCTGCAGCTGTCCCTGGTGCCAGCGGCCATGTGTGAAAATTACTGTGGCACCCACAGAGGATATTAGGTTTTTTTGAAGCTTGATGCCTATGTCTGACAGTGGGAGCTCTGTAAGAAAAACAAAATAGAGCATTAGACACTGGGCCTTCGTAGGGACTCTTGCAAGTGAGGGACCCGAAACGGAAGTGTCATTAACTACAGGGTAAATGTGCCAGAGAGCAGTGGGACCACCTGTACATTGCTTCATCTTCCTGCTTTTCCAAAGAATACTTTGGCTGATTTGCATTAAGGAGAATTTAAACAGCAAGGTGTAGTTTATTTTCTTCTTTTTCTTAAATTTTTTTGTGTGTATGTGAAAACAATTGAAAGTTCTGCAGTTACAGAGAGGTGAACAACAGCCTTAGACATTTAAAAGCTGATGCAAGTGTTTAGTCAGCACAAAAAATGAATTTTATAATGTATATTTCCAAATAGTGCAAACTGAATTTAGTATCTAAGAAGCAGGTTTTCCAGCTACAAATGAGCAGGTAACTCACATTGCAAAACAGAAGCAGTGAAATGTACTTTTTTATGCTTGGAGACATTATTTCACATTTATATAGCACTTTGTATCTGCTGAGTGTTTTATAACCTTTATTTCTGTTAAGGATCTGGTATGCTGGGTCATGGTGAGCACTACATCATTGCAAAGGTAGGAAGAAGAGGCAGAAACTACCAAAATAATTTAAAGCACAGACTCTAGGGAGTAGGAATATTGGCGGAATCCAAAAGAAGACATGACTGAAATGTGCAGATTGTGACCCTCACAGAAACTTGAATTTTTGTGCTGTGGTGAGGAGATATCTTTCAGAGAGGGATTGTCTGAAGCAATAAAAGCCATATTACTTGTCTCACTTAAGAATAAGCACTCAGACCATGACCAAGGTTAAATATGACTGGCCCACGTTTAACTAAGGTAGAGTGTAGAATTTCCTGGGTTAACATCAGAGGAAACCCAGGCTCCCTGCTTGCAAATTCCCTCAGTGTCATTGTCACATGAGGAGTCCAGGGAGAGCAGACCTGAGATAGGATAGCCAGGCACACGTCACATCTTTCTCACCAACCGGTCAGCCCTGAGTGGATTCCTTCAAACCACTGAACTCCTCAGTGCTCAATCCGGAACCAACTTAAACATTTGGAATCTTTCTGGGTGGCTGAAAATACAGTATTATAATTATTTGTATTTAGAAAATAATAATGGCCGATGCTTAGTACTCACTAAGTGTGAGGACTAGCCCTGGGCAGGTACTGACATTAAGTAACATGCCCAAGGTCACATAGCTGGTACATAGTAGATTTTGGATTTGAGCCCTGTGCAGTGGGCTCTAGAGTCTGTGTTATAATTGCTTGTCATAATGCCTTCAGAGCCTTTAAAATGCTTTCTCACTGTATTTTTACATAAAAATATAAATGAAAATTTCCATATTACAGTAGCATTAGAAAAAGGGATAATTAATAAGCTATTTCTAAAGATATGAGAACAAGGTCTCTACTCTTGTCCACAGGATCACCCACACAGTGTATGTTCTTACTTTGTGTTCCCAGATTGCTTTGAAATGTCTTGTACTTGTTATTTTCTGCTATAGTTGGTTGACATTCCCAAGACAAGGCCAGGAAACACTTCTGTTTTATCCCATTGATGTGTGACCTACCTGAAACAGGGACCTTTAAAAAAAAAAATTGTCTTTGTTAATGTCTATCTTGATGCTATGAACAAGATAGGCATTTAACAAAATTAATGGTTTCTTAGTCTGCTCAGGCTGCTATAACAAAATACCAAAGGTCAGTTGGTTTATCAACAATGGAAATTTATTTCTCCCAGTTCTGGAGGCTGGAAGTCTGAGATCAAGTAAGGGCCTACTTCCTAGTTCAGACTGCACCTCTTGCTGTGTCTTCATAAGGCAGAAGGGAGTGGAAACTTCCAGGTCTCTTTAATGAAGTCATCAACTCAATTCCAGAAGGTCTGCCCTCAGGAGGTGATCGTCTCCCAAAGACCCACCTCCAAACGCAGTCATATTGGGGATTAGGTTTCAATATGTGAATGGGAGGGTGCTAAACAGTCAGTCTACAGCAAATGAAGCTGAGTTAAATATACTACAAGCAATGAGTTTATTCTAATTTGAGAGCGGGTCAAAAGTTTACCTTGTAGCGACACCGTCCAGTGGAACTTTCTGCAATAACAATCCATTTAGCACTTGTACCACCAGCCACATGTGGCTATTGGGCACTGAAAATATAGCTAGTGTGATTGAGGAACTCTTTTTTCTTTTTCCAGTACTGGGACTTGAACCTAGGGCCTTTGCATCAAGCTACATCCCCAGCCTGCTTTTTATTTTTATTTCGAAAAAGGGATTCACTAAATTGCTAAATTACCTAGGTTGGGCTCAAACATGTGATCCTCCTGCCTCAGCTTCCTAGATTTCCTGTGATCACAAGCGAGTGCCACTACACCTGGCTCAAATTCATGTTTCTAAAACCACTGCTTTAGATTCAGAGATTTTGTTAACATCAAAGACCCGGTCCTAGTAATCATAGACAAGAGGCGAAACGCAGTAAAATTATTACCTTCTAAGTGGTTCTATGATATTGTACAGGCCAAGTTCCTGAAGTAATATGAAGTTTTAAAATGACCATTACCCAGATCTATCAAACTGTAAAATGTACATGCCCTTTGAACTTGCAATTCATTTCTAGAAGTTTCTTTCATTCTGTCACACACCATAAGGCAATTTACAAGGAAAGTCATTGAACCACTGTTTGTAATAAAAGACAATTGAAAACTCCACAGGCAGGAAGCAAATTAAATAGAGAGTGGTACCATGTTAGGCAGAATAATACTCCACCCAAGATGTTGGTATCCTAATCCTTGGATTCTGTGGGTGTTACTTTACATGGCAAAGGGACTTTTTCTTAGGTTACATAGTTAAGGATCTTGAGATAGAGGATTATCCTGGATTATCCAGGTGGGTCCCATGTAATCTCAGGGAAGAACTGTAAGAGTGAGAGAGAATGAGAGGTGATGACAGATACAAAAGCCAAACTGCTAACAATTTCTGGCTGGGGACCCCAAGCAGAGAAATGACAGTGGCCTCTAGAAGCTGGAAAAAGCAAGAAAATGGATTTCACCCAAAAGCCTCCAGAAGGGATACAGCCCTGACAAAATCTTCACTTTACCCCAGACCAGATTTGGATTTCTGACCTCTAGAACTACCAGAAAATAAATTTGTGTTGTCCACTAAATTTACATTAAGCCACTAAATTTATTATAGCAGTGACAGGAAATTAATATAGGTACTTTTGTATATGATGAACTATTATGAACTGCCACCTGATGGGGTCTGAAGAGATCCTGCAAAAAGGAGTTGAGGACCTGAGCTCGTTCCCACTCATGAAGTAGGTTCTCAGCTTGTCATGGAAAAGAATTGCAGGACTCATCAGTGAGAGGCACAGACAAATTTATTAGGCAGAATCAAAAAAGTACACACTCACAAAGGATGATGGGCACTTGAGGGTGAGGTGCATTATCATCCGGGGCTGAGGGAACCTATGTGGTCTTGGGGGTGTCTTCAAGAAGGATGATCTAGGGTGTGTATTTCTGGGATCTGTCAGGTTACCCATGGTAGGCTGGGTTTCAGTACAAACCATTTGCCTGTGTTTGAAGTTTATCAGTATGGTACCAGCCTAAATAATAGTGCAGTTACTTTCAAGGTGGAAGTATGGAGAATTTGTGGATGTATAGTATGGGAAGAAAAGCACAGGCCCAATTTACAGACTTACTGTATCCTTTAAGACTTTTAGGAACTTAGGAGTGAAGAGAAAAGCAGGCTTGGTGGTGGGTGTGTGGGAGGAAGCATTACAATCTTGGGTAAATTGGTGTCCTGAAACTACAGTTTTCTTAAAAAGTACAATTTTAAATATACAATTTTCCCTGTCTCCTTTCTGCGTATCTTTATTTCTTCTATTTCACAACCGTTTATAAGAATAGAGAACATATCTATGTTTGCACATGGAAAGAATTCCAAGATATATTATTACTTGGAAAATAATCAAGATTCAGGACAATGTGAATACCATGGTACTCCAAGATCACAAAGGATATATCCGCCTATATTATTCTGGAAGGGAAACAAAAAGAAACAAAAAATAGGTTGAGCATTCTTAATTAGAAAGTCTGAAACTTTTTTTAATGCTGACATAACATATTATATAAAATTACTTTCCAGCTATATGTATAAGGTATTTATGAAACATAATAAATTTTGTGTTCAGATTTGGGTTCTATCCCCATGACATCTCATTTTGTATGTGCAAATATTCCAAAATTTTTAAAAATCTGAAATCCAAAGCACTTCTGGTCACAAGCATTTAAGGTAAGGGATACTCATCAGGCAATGGTGATTACCTCTGGAAGGGGTGAGCCAGGGAGGGAGTGATCAGCATTACAAGGGAGATTACTATGCACAGTATAGTTCTCAGAACTTTAATAGGTTCTGAGAATTCTCACTTGACAGAATGTCAGTTTCCACACCAATTTCTTTGGGGGACAAGGTAAAGAAACCATACCAGACCTGATTGGTATTTTTTTTTTTGCAGGTGCATTGCTCTGATTTTCTAGGGAGAGTAGATAAATAACATTCCGTGACATAAACAATTAGCTGCTGGATGTGAGAATTGCAAATGTGTGCCCTAGAGTAGCCAGACTTGAAGGTCGGATAGAAGCTGAGAGAAAAAGCCCAAGGTCATTGTAGAAAAAAGTATACACTAACTCTATGTCTACAATACGACCTTTCAGAAGAAGAAATTGTGTTTCTTTCCCAGAAGTATGCTAAGAAGACATGTCAGATAGAGATTCTAGTTTTGTGAGGCAGAAACCTGGAACAGGAAACATAAAAAGGTGGTGAGGCCAGAGCTATTTATTAAGTATGAACTGTACAAGTACTGAAGCAGCCCACAGCTACTCCCGCAAACTGGTGCAGTTATCACCCACAGTAGCCAGCTGTCCCTTCAGGCCTGGAGGCCTCTCTCTCCACAGGGACTACACTGTCTGTGTGAAGCCACAGGGACCTGTGGGAGACCCTGACCCAAGGTGGCCCCAGGATGGGGGAGAAGCCTAACTGTAGGGAATGTTGGGAGTTAGCACTGGGAGGAAGGCAAAGGAAGGTGGCTTTAGCTTAGGTTTCAGAGACAGAGAAACAACTGGTAAAGCCCAACATCAATTTGGGAAATGTAGGTGATATATTCATCAGGTTTCTGTTGCTGTGATAAAATACCTCAGACAATCAATTTAAAAGAAAGAAAAGTTCATTCTGACTCATGGTTTCAGAGATTCCGTCCACTGTTACCTTTGGACCTGTGGCAAGGCAGAACATGGTGGTGGCAGTGTGTGGTAGAACAGAGATGTTCATCTCATGCCAGCTTGGAAGCAGGGATGGTGGTCCCAATATCCCCTTTCAGGGCATGCTACCAGTGACCTAAGCTCTTTACTCTGGGCTCCATTTCATGAAAGTTCCACCACTTACTAATAGCACCACAGGCTGGTGACCAAGCCCTCAACACATCGTCACGGGGGGGACATTTACGATCCAAATCATAACACGCTATGGCTCCTGACCCATGGAATACAGCATTTCTCAAAACAAAAGAGAACAGGAGAAAAACCTCCAGGTCATTAAAAATACATGAAAGCACAATTGTTTAACATCTGAATCATTTCATCCTTCTAAGGCTCAGTTTACTTATCTATAAGACGAAAACAGATAATGGGTCCTGCCGCTGCAGGGAAGGTTAACATGGCTTGTTCTCCTGCTTGGTGTTCACTATCTTACCTTTTATGGTTTCCTCTAAGGGCTGTGGCACTAATATGATTCCTTAATCTCCACAACAGCCATGTATGGTGGGTGCATTATTATTCCCATTTTACAGATGGAGAAATAGAGGTACGGAGCATTCCAAGTTTGCCATGGCTATCCAGGGATTTGGTAACAGAGGCAGGATTGAATGCCAGGCAATTTGGCATGACAGGGTGTGTGCATGTGCACTTAACCACTAACCCATATACTGTACTTCCTGCAGTAAATGGGGAAAGTGGTAGTTGTGGTGATGATAATGACTGCAGTATAATGACACCATAATTTATTCCCATCTTACAGAAAATAAACTGAGGTTTAGAAGGATCAAGTGATTTAAATGTTAAACGATTACTTCTGTGACCTAATATATGGGGCTCAGAGGGATCTAGACAAATATCACTAGGTTTCCTCTACTGAGAGCTCCTGCATGGCTGGTGGGATGCAGAGAAAAGTGATCACCTGAGCACACATCTTGAGACATGACAGGTCCACACAGCCTGAGTTGTCCTGTGCTTCTGGGATCCCCCTTCCCCACCCTGCTCTGTGTTCCCAGATAGAGGAGGCCTTGTGTAGCTCCAGGCCAGGGGCTGGAACAGAGTAGCACTGTGATAGCAGAGACCCTACAAGAGCCCTCAGCTTCTCCACGGGGTCTGCCAGGGACAGACACTGGCACCAGCAGGAATGGAAGTTTTATAGGACCCTGTGCAGTTCCCTGTCTTGTTTGGATCAGAAGGGACACAGCATACAAGCTTCATTCCTCCTTAGCACCTGGAGCATACGCCTAGCATGGTGGTCTGGGACACCTCGTGATAATGCTCACTGAAGCCCATGAGCCACTAAGGCAGCTCTTAGAGTTCAAGCAGGCTCCAGCTCAGCTGGAGAAAGCCCAGGAAAATGAAAAGTTTCTAAGCTGCACCATTACTAACATGATAACATTAAGGGATATAGTTCAGATTATCAATAGGCAGAGAACAGAAAATGTTCCTGTATTGGAAAAGGGCTCATTTATTTGCTGATCAGGTAGATCAAACCTGCTTAAATTTGAACTCAGTTCTTATTTTTTGTTTTATTTGTGGGGTAGGGGGTTGTTTGCTTGCTTTTTTGTTTGCCTTGCCTTATTCTTGAGTTTGCTTTAGTTTTATGCATCTATAAAATGCACTGGGGAGGTTGTACTCCACAAAAATGTTTCAGTACACTGTTGACCTGTTTTGGATTCCATAAACATACTCTGCTAGTAAACACTTTATTAATCAATTGACTTGGAGGAACATAATAAAAAGGGGGGAGAGGTAGATGGGGGGACAGCAATGGAGTGGGAGTGATGTCTGCCACTGTGAGCATTAGTCTTGCTCCCTTGAGTTGTGTTTCCACTGGTGGTGCTGGGAGCTGAATCATCCCAAGTCCAAGGGCAGGTGGAGAGGCAGTGAGAAGTGTCCATGTGTCGGTGGAATGTTTAATACCTGCTAAGAGATCTTATCACATAGATTTGAGCATTTGACAAACTCAACAGGGAGGTCTGCGAGACTCTAGTGTCCAAGACAAAAGAAAGTTCCACTGATACTTGTCCCCACCGTATCACCACGGGTCTCTCCTTCCTGCTGGGGCAGCAGCTGAGAGCACTGTCGTGATGATCCCAGACATCTGCCTTCAGTCCCACTTGCGGACTTCCCAATACTACACCAGAGTTGAAGGACTCGTTCTGCACCCGGTCCCAGCTCCACAGTGGTTAACTCAGCTTGGGAAAGCCTTTAAAGCTGAGTCGTACATGATCTAGGTCAGAGCACCCAAATGAGTTTTGCACATCTCTGTTGCACAGGCTCGTGTTCAGAGACAATGGTAAAATGTTGAACAAATTGAATGGAGGATTACCCTGAATGAATATTTAGAATACCAGAACTGCATTCAACTATGAGTAATAGAAACCTGAGAGGCAATGATTTACATCAACAGTTTATTTCTCTCTCACAGAATGAGAATTCCAGAGGCAAATCCTCCAGGATTGATATGACAGTTCCAGGACATCATTGCAAATGTGGCCTTCATGCTCATGTTCAAGAAATAGTTAGCATAGTTCCAGCTATCACATAGTGCCCGGAAACAGAAAGGGAGAAGGGCCAAGTGAAAATGGTGCCCAGCAGTTGAAGCAGTATCTTTCAAGAAATTTTCCCAGGAGCCACATTGAGCAACTTTCACTTACATTTCAATGAGAAGAACTTAATGACAATTGCTGCGCCTATCTGCAAGAAAGACTGGGGAAAATTGGTTTTGATTTGGACACATTGCTTCCCCTGACAAAATCTGTTGATTCGAAGCAAATGAGACTAGCTATTGAATAGGCACCTAGAAATCTCTGCTTTGTGTCTGTGAATGGACAAAAATGTGAGTTACTGAAAGTGATCAAATGTAACATGGCAAGAACAAGGCCATAGAGGAAGAGATAGAAGATGCCCAGAAGCCTGAGGTCTTATCATCAGTCCCCAAAGGCTGGAAGATACAACTGACTGACAATGACACCACAAATCTAGCATATATGGTAGGCCTACATAATAGGCAAATGATGCCACTGCTGGGACGACAGTCACCAATTCATGAGGTGGGATCCCTACCCCAAGGATGGAACTCATGAAAAGTAACTTAGGCAAGTATCAGGTACTATTTGAATTAGCATGCATGGTTTGTTGGGTTGAACATTTTGGTTTTTAGTAAATATATATTTAAACGAGTACTTTAGGTCAATTAAGTTTATATTAACTCCTGCACATTCAAGTAACTCCTTCAAGATGGTGCTGCTGGTCTAGTAAGTCCTATGTAAGGATTTTTTTTTAAGACAATGGAAACATTATTTTAAGCAGCAAAGAGCAAAACATTAATCAGTAAAAGTGAAAATTACATTAAATCTTACTGCTTGTTTCATCAACACATATTGAATAATTTCATGTATTGGAACATTTTTGAATGGCTGCTACTGTACAGAAAACAACCATTTGTACCATTCTCCACTCATTCATTATCTGCATCCCCCATTCCTTCTTCCTTCTTGTCTCCCACCTATCATTTATAAGGAAGGTAAATTCTAATGGGGCACTGAAGTATTCCTGTGTCATGAAGGACAGCTTAGAGCCAGCAGGTACTCAGACACTTGGGTTATATTTGCATTTTTAAAATAATTTAAGTTTACTTTTAAATTATGATTGCAAATTGCAATGTAAGCTGAATGAGAAAGAGAGCGAGAGAGAGTGAGAGCGAAAGAGAAAGCAAGACAGAGAGAGAGAGAGAGACTTTTTCAGTGTCTTGTTGTAGCAGCAATCTTTTCATTTATTGTTTGTAAACTGCTACACACTGGTAAAACCAGAAGCCCTCATTCATTAGCCTGTGGGCAAAGGCTGTGGAAACTCGCAAGCCCTCATAGTGGGCATGTAACGTGGTAAACCTCCTTTGAAGAATGGTTTGGCAGCATCTATTGAAACTGAACACAGGCGAATTCAGAGACCATACTCTCGTACATCAACTCAGTGACACAGCTTTATCTCACACTAGGTCTCGTCCAGCCTTCCTTCTCCCATGACAAAGCAGGTCTTGTTGATGTTTCCCTCCTGCAAAGTCCTCCCTATCAGCTGTGAGCCTCAGCGGGAAAGATTAAGAGACTTAAGCAGCTGCTTCTCAGCAAGCTCCCTGAACACTATGTAAAATTCCCCACCATTTCTGCAAAAGCCTGCAAACTCTGTACCATTTAAGGTGACTTCACTGTGAGTATCTAGTACAAAGCCCATCACAAACTGGCTTAGAGACAAAGATGAGTCATTAGTTCATGTAACTGCAAAGAGACCAATGGTGGGTTTTAGGCAGCATCCTATCAGAGCTCTAGTCCAGTTTTTCTGAGATCTCTTAACTCTTCGTTCTGCTAAGTCAGCTTTGTCTTTGGGCAAAGTTCTCATGGTCTGAAGATGTCAGTCAGGATCAACTGGACCACATGCTTGTTCAAGTGAGCAGAAGAAAGCAGGTCCTTATCTAGATAACCACTGAACAAAAGCTCTGAGCTTAACTTGGATGGAAACTTCTGGCCACGGGCCACGTCCTGAACCAATCATTTTGGCAGCAAGACTCCGTGGTCCTATAGTGCTGAAGCCCTAAACCATAGTCAGGCAAAACAAAACACAAACACAACTCCTGTGTACTTTCCCCTGACTAATGGATGCTTTACTGTGTCTACATAACTAAACAGGATCCACTCAAACAGCTTATCTCAGAACAAAGAAGCTATGCTCCCAAGTGATTGCATGTTTTCCTGATGTCTTATAGATAGCAATGGTCAGTTACTTCAAATGCTTACATTCCTCCTTAAAGCTCTGCCTTAAGTTTAAAGTTCTGCCTCACTGCTGTACCAGACTGTCACACCCATTCCCTTCTCCAAGAAATGAAAAAAAATTTACTTAGAAGAGATGACTGCAACCATAGCATTTATAGTGCTAGGTTTAGAGATACAATAACAATGTCTCATGTTTGACTAGCACTTAATAGTGCTCAGTGTTTCCTCATGTGGCACCCCTTTTCATCTCTAGGAGTTGGGTAGGAATTGTATTGTTATATGCAGAGTGCAGATAAGAAAATCTCAGAGGGACTGAGCATAAGCCAAAAGCATAAATGATAGAGCTGGATTAGAATCCAGGACATTGTGATGCTGAACTTTGTGGGCACTTTCCTTTAATGGCTCTTTTGGACCATGGCATCAAATAAGAAACATGAGATTCAAATTTGACTGTGGTTCCAAGAGTGAACGATTGAGTAGTGTGTGAAATGAGAATTCCTTTGGCACGGGACTTTAGTGCAGGAGAAAGAAGACAGGAAATATCATCTTAGCTTTGGTTTCAGCTCTTTTTTTTTTGTTTGCTTTCCCAATTTCCTTTTTGTTAACTGTTTCTCAAATTCTCATCTCTGGTGCAACTTTCTCAAACACAATGCCAAACACTTTCTTTCTATGTCCAGACCCTATTCAAGAATCAATATGAAAAGGCATCCTGGGAAGGTGGGGGACAAAGGCAGAGGAGAACAAAGGGGATGGCATGGGATTTGGGAATGGGGTGAGTAGAGGATGAAGATGGTGAAAGAGACAGAAAAGATACTGGAATCATGAATTGGCTTGGACACCAAAGATTAACTGTAAAATAAAATGATAGATTACTACATACATTTTAAAGAGAAGTACTACTTTCAAGGTAATGTGATTTTGAATTACAGACTCAGGATTGGGGATACTCAAAGATTAGAAAACCCAATACTACTAACTGAAGGGCTTTATTAATTATTTTAAAGTTTAGATGGAGAATTTTCAGGCACTATGAAATATTATCTTTTATACTGCTCATTTTAGATAAATTTGGAGTGCGCATATGCTCAACTTAGTGAAAATTAATTTTCTCATGACTGTGATCTGCTTTGAGAAATAAAGAAAGATGAGAAGCAACAAGTGTTAAAGCCTGAAAGATAGTCCTTATTGACTGTTTCTTTGCTCTGATATGACCATTACCTGAGCAGCTTTGATTGTATCTTGGCTATCGGTTTAAGGGACAAAGGGCTCTTTTAGAATTGTTTGCACCAAGATTAGATTGTATCTAATCTCATGATGATGAGAAATTGGGAAATAATTAATCTGAATACGCCTCGGTTGTTGCAGCAATAAGAGTGACCTAATTTTTGGACCCTGGCATGGAAGAAAACACAGGCTGCAAACTTGTGGGCTCATGGGCCAAATGTTGGCTGCAGGTGAAACTTGTTTGCCTTTCAGTGTTTTAAGAGAAGAGTTCTCTACAGCTCACCACTGGGCCCTACGATTCATACAATATGTAAATGCTCACTCATGCCTCGTGTAAATGCTCACTCATGCCTCGTCTCTTATCACTCCCCCACCTGGCCCTTAAGGCTTCTGAGTTTGAAGCCTCTAAAATAAGAAAATCCATTAAATACATAAGGTAATAGAGAGAAGAACAAATAATTTATCTTGACAAAGACATAATGAGATTAAAATTATATAAAGGCAACTTCAGTTATAAAACCAAGGGCAAAGTGCTTCCTAGAGAAATTACTGGAATCTAGGTCTGTTTTCAGGACAGATGTAGCTTCCATGTAGGAGTAGCTCTAGAAAGAAAGGATGAATTTGCAGAACACTCCAAGATGGCATTCAGTAGGACTGCTTATTTTATGACTCTGGGAAATAAAACTAGAACAGAAATTGTGAGTACTGTGTATCAAACACTTGGCTGAAAAGCAACATGATTTCAATCATTACAGGACAGGAGCAATGGCACAGAGATAACAAAAGCAAAAAGGTTCACCTTTCCCCATGGTAGGTGATGCCTGTGTTCCTTTCCATACTTTAAAATCAACAGTAGAAGGGCTGGGGATTTGGCTCAGTGATTAGAGTGCTTGCCTTGCAAGCACAAGGCCCTGAGTTCGATCCCCGGCACCACAAAAAAATAAAAAATAAAAAAAAATAAAATCAACAGTAGGAAGCCACAGAGTAAATAGTAGGTCAAGAACTGGCTGAGGAGAAAAATGAGGAAATCTTTTAAAAGTCTTACTTCTCTGTAAAGTTTACATTTAAAATAAGGTATTTGTATTAGTCAGCTTTCCACTACTACTATAAAAAAAAACCAAAGATAATCAATTTAGAAAGAGAAAAGTTTCTTTTGGCTCACAGCTTTAGAGGTTCCAATTCGTGGTCAGTTGCCCTGTTGCATTTGGGCCTGTAGTGAGGCAGCACGTCACGGTGGGTACTAGAGTAATTATGGCACATAGTAGATAGAGCTGCTCACCTCATGGTGCCAGGAAGCAGAGAAAGAGGAAGAGGAGCGAGCATGGTACCAATGTCCCCTTCAAGAGTGCAACCCCAGTGACCTAGCTTCCCGACTCTAGACCCCATCTCCTAAAGGTTCTACCTCCCGATGGTGCTACAGGCTGGTGACCAAGCATTCAACACACAGGCCTTTGGAGAACATTCAAGATCTAAACTACAGCAGTATTTACGACCAGGAAACAAATTTGGCAATAACAATAAAAAGGTCCTCCAAAAGCAGAAGGAAAAGAAAACAGACAAGCCAAGAGCCTCAATTCCTGACTCTCCACAATCTCTCCATCAGTACCCCACTTTGATCCTCTGTACCAACACCGTAGGGCAGTTGGCAAAGTGGAAAGCTTTGGTTTCTCTATTTTAGTGTGTGAGATTTACACAGGGATGGTCCTGCCCGTGCAAAGGCCCAATTCCTCCAGATTCACGAGGACAGAAGAACATGTTCTACAATCCACAAATGCAAGTATGAATATTAAATTAAGACCTAGCCCCTGAAGTCAGACAGATCTGAATTCAGATTCTAGTTCCAGCCTTTATTAGCTTTAATGACCTCAGCAAGTTGCCTTGTTTCCCTGGGTCTTGTTTCTTCTCATCCATGGTTTGGGCATAATGGTGTTTGTGTACATCACAGAGTTTAAAAGCTGCTGTATGTGAATGCATCTAATCCAGTGCCTGACACAACAATCAGAACTCAGTGAATTGTTATTTAAAATAATTATTCTCATGAACTTGAATATCTGTGAAAGGAAAGATATCCTAGTCAGTCTACAAAAGGGGAGAAAGTGTTGGATCTCCTGTCATGGCTGAATACCTCCCTGCTTATCTGTTGAGCTGAATGGCTCTGCCTGCGTCAGCGGAGACCAGGAAACCAGCACTATCAAAATGAATGAGAAGAACATTTCATAAGTGACTATAATGAGTGCAGCAGAGTGACACAGTTCCAGACCTTAAAGGAAGTCCTGTCAAAAGGTTGGGCTGTGATCAGGAGAAGCAATAACTGCTGTCATCTATCCAAGCTAAGAGATGACTGAGGACTATCTTTTATCGATGCTACATAAGAGAGTACAGTAACCACCACACTGAAAACTGAAATCTCAGCACACTGCCTTATCACACTGCTGAGCTATACCCCCATACAACTCGTATCGTGCACCATGTACAAGCACAATGAAAGATAATCTCCTGTCCCAAGGAAGCACTGTCTGGGGGCAGTGGACTCCCTGGGGGAGGGCATTTGCCACAGGATGTGGGCATGGATGAAAATAAGTGACCTATGTGAACAAAAATGTCTGATTTTTAATATATATGTACCTGTGTATAGATATATATAATATTTGAAATGTAGTGTCTGTATATAATTTATAAATAAAAATATAAATATGAGGTAAATGATCAAATTTTCTTATGGATGGGATCAAAAAGCTTTGGAAACCATTGGTCTAGAGGAGAAGGGAGACCAGTAAGCCAACAGTTAAAAATATAAGGGAGAGGGAACTCAGCTAGGACATAGATAAGTAGCACCCAGCAAACAGGGAGGGAAGAGAAGGTAGGACATAGAAAAGGCTTCTTTGAGGAGGTGACAGGCTGCATTACTGAGTTTGGTGAAGGGAAAGGGGAAGAAGGAAGAAAAGTGTCCCAAGGAGATGATGTAACACACGCTAGAGCAGGTCGGCCTATGCATGAACAAGTGAGTGCACTAGGCAAACTAAAATCATCTGGTCAATCTTGAGCTGTCAATACACACGGCACACGGAGAAAATGCAGGCCGGGAAGCTTCTGCAGAGATCACATTATGAAGGCCACTGAAGTGTAGGAAGCTTATTCTGCTAATGTAGGTTACTGCTAAGGGATTCAAGCAGGGGAGATGAGAGCATGGAACTGTGTGCCCAACTTGACCCTCCAGCCCAATCTTCACCGACACTTACGTGAGTCCTGGAGGGAACAGACTTCAATAGTGGGAGCTGGCAAAATCTCGAAGAGCCCAGACAAAAAGGGACCAGCAACCTTTAAAGGAATAAAAATCCTCATCACTCTGCAATGCTGGCTAAGCATCAATAACACCTATGAACACATCTTGCAGCCTTTTACAACTGTTGGTGCCTTACTGGCTCCATTACAGTCAATAGCAACAGCAGTTACCACCTGAGTGAGCCAAAGCTGGAAAGGAAGGAAATAGCAGACACCACAGCAGCCAAGAGGACAGTAGGTAGGGCAACGGAGCTACCTCAGCAGGCTCCTAGGACCTTGCATGTCAGATGTTTATACAAACTGTGGCCCTTGTGTCTTGCACAGAGGATGAACTGTGGCCCTTGTGTCTTGCACAGAGGATGAACTGTGGCCCTTGTGTCTTGCACAGAGGATGAGGACAGCAAGGTTGCAAAAATCCTGGGGTCACAGATCATGTAGTTTCATGTATTAATAAAGCCTGCTAGAGTTATGACAGGAAACTTGCCCAGGGGTCGTCAAGATGTATTAATGGAATAAATAAAATAGTGACTGTGTGGCTGCTCTTATAAATTGTATTTTAAAACCTTAACCTGGGCTGAACTGAGAAGCAGTGGCTTCCATCAGATTTGGGATCTGAACTCTAATCTGGGCGGCAGTGTGGAAGATGTCAGGAGGAAAGTGGACCCAGAATGTTCAATTAGGACACTGGTCAGTGGCTGTGCATTTCACTCCCGTTGTTCTGAAGAAGCCCTGTAACAAACTGGAAAGAATGTCACCACTGTGTGTGTGTGTGTGTTTGTGTGTGTGTGTGTGTGTGTGTGTGTGTCTGTCTGGTCAGTAGGGCAGCAGCAGTCAGGCAGAGAGCTAAGGAGTAATGCCCATGAGAACTGTTCACTTTGTGGCAACCCACATGAAAACCCATAAGAGAACCTGTTACTCATTCTGAAGCCAAACCTTAATCATAAGCAAAACAGGACTGGGGACAAGATGATACTTAATCACCAAAGAACAGATAAAGTTGATTCATTTTCTGAATACAATCAGTACAAAGAACTGAGAACTTCACTGCACAAATATTAAACAAGAAAATCTGGAGTACACACTGTTCTCTTTGGAAGAAGGCAAGGCCTAAAGAAAACATCCCACTGAGGCAAAGGTTGGTATCCGTGCAAGTGGCAGTCTTTGTCTTCAAAAAGTGGAGAGAGTCAGACACTGTTATAGGTGCCTATAGGCGCGAATGAGCCTAAGAGGACCTGACCTCATGATCTACCCATTCGACACAGTGGTGGCAGTAAAAGGAATGCTCCAAGCCCCATAGGAGCCTGTTCACAGAAAACCTGAAATGCACCTTAAGATGAAGCTGGGATAGGACTCACAGAGTCAAAGAAAGCTACAGTTTGAAGCAGTATAGAGAGATTAAAAACTGAAGCCGATATTCACACAGATCCTCTTGTAGCACTCACAGATGTCCACACAGGGCACATGACATGCAGTTCTGATTATCAGTGTATCCTGAAATTAACCGAATCCTGTATGTAGTAGCCAAGCCACTGCATGAAGCAAGTTCTTTTGGTGGCTTCAGTTGACTCTATTAAACCACTGGAATCACAAATCTGTGACAGCTGCTCTATCCCCAGGGGGCTGGCCATCCCCAGTTTTGACGGACTGTTACTAGATCCCAAATCATCTATAATGCTACATACCACTCTGGGGCTTCTATACATCCACACTCTGTCTGGGCCTCTACTACTCCAGGAAGAGGCTACTGGTTTCCAAAAGGGTCTTAAATCCAGGGAATGCATGTAGTCCACAGTCTGTATCATATCTTGCTGACTTACTCTCTTGCTGTCCTTTTCATTAAAATATCTTTCCTCCACAGATCAATGTGTCTAGCAAACACAGACATACATCAGTCATTGCTTCCTCTTGGAACCAATAGGTTGAAGTGTTTGTTTTACCTATTTTATAGCCTCGATGTGGCTTTAGTATCTAATGAGACACCTTGAAACAAATATTTTAAAATGTAAGTACACAAAAGTATGCATGTCTTCGTAAACTAATAATTTTAAAGTTTGTCTGTGATTACTATATATCTGTCCTTTTATTGTCTATTAATGTCTTAGTGGATGCACTGTGAATACAGAGAGAAAACTGGCTATATGCACCTGGGGAAGAATTTGATGATACCTCTGGCCCATTTAGCACATCTACAAAATCAGTGGGCCTAACAGCTAGAGAATCTTTCAGATTTAAAAGATTCTGATTATGTATCTTACAAAAAGGCCCCAAGTGGTTATAGTACATAGGTTACAAAATTGTAATGAGCAGAATGTCACATAAACAAAGCTTCGATCATATATGAAATAGTAGGTTGGGTTGTTTCATGCAAAATAGACTGATTTCTTGCAAAATATATTTGCCCAATACAGAGAAGATAATTTTAAGTCTTAAAAGTCCAAATACTGATTTTGTAAGTTATTTTTGGTTCACTTCATATAAATGTATTTATTTGTCAAATTTGGTTTGCCGACGTTTGCTTTAGGAATAAGACCCTGAGATAAGAGTTAGTGGAGACGGGAAGCAGTGCAGAGCTATGAATGAGTGAAACCCAGTTCCCTTTCTTCATCGTTCACCTGCACATTTCTGGCACTTTCTATTCTCTGAGTTCCCTTGCTTGAGCATCTTGGTGCCTCTCCACAATGTTTCTGGAATTATTAATTCTACATAGAGAGTTTTTCCTCCAGAGAACAGAACTGCCACATCTTCAAAGTTCTAGGTGTTCCCCAGATGCCGCAGCATGTAGGTGCCCAGCACTCAACTCCATGGGAGACTGTTTTGGTACCACTGTTGGCTGAAGTTTTTGCATTGCATTTCAGCGTGGTGTGTGCCTGCCAGATATTCTGCCTGCTCTCCGCTGCAGGCCTCCCAGACTGGGCAGCTGAAGGCACTGCACAGCTGCCAAAATTCTAATTCAAGATCTAGAATTCTAACTCCTGCTCTTTAGACCCTTGTCTGGCCTTGGCCCCAGGTTCCAGCCAAGTTTGTTCCTGGCTCATGATCAGGCCCACCCGGGCACTGCACCCATTCTCACTTGGGCCCAGGAAACCATTCCTGGCACCAAACAGAACTTTAACAACACACTGCCCCAGCTCCACTCAACCCAATTCTCATCTTAGCAAGTTTGTCACCTTGTGAGCAGGAAGACAGAAGAGAAAGGCCAGACCAGAAAATGCCATGGGTGAAGGAATTCAGCTCCAATTTCTGTGACAGTCAGATTGTAAGTTTTTTGCAGTGACAGAAATACTACACGGTCTTACTTATACTTACATGAAAAGCCTCAACAATTAGTAGAAATAACACTTGACATACATATACCTTATGGAAAAGTGAAGCACTATTTTTATGTATCTGCACCAGAGAGTAAGTGAAATTTGTCCTAAGGAAAATTGCCAAATTCAGGGCTCATGTATTGGTAAAAAAAAACATGCACTCTTGGATCATAAAACTGCTGATAATATGCAATGTTTCTTAGGCATGTGGAAAAATGCTACTGGAGGACACAATTTGCAGGTAAAAATACGACTGCAACTGGGGGCGAGAACGAGACAAGAAAGAAATCGATTTCTGGCAAAATGCTGCTAATGCTTAACTGGTCAACATTATGGTTTAAATGCTCATGGAATGCTATAGTCTTGATTGACTGACTTCACATTTAAATGAAGAGTAAATATGTCCCTTGACTGTGTTTTCCACTTGTAGCCTAAACCAACCACTGTCCTTTCTTCTGTGGCAGAAACACACACACACGGGTTAATTACCAAACTTTAGACAGGGTAGTGGGTGCCATGGAGTACCATTTTGGGATAATGAAATTTAGTTTTTGTTTTCCCAAAAGGAGCAGAGTAGAACGAGTGTGGTATGTGTGTAAAAAAAAAAAAAAAAGACAAACGCGCTTGACAACCAAGCACTCTATTTTGAAATTTAAATAAAGCTAAGACTTTTTTCTGGCCTAGAGGGAAGCTTCATTAAAATCAATTAGTACAAACCTCCAGAGAATATGGATTTTTTTTAAGAGAAGGTTTAAAGAATAAGGTGCACACAATTACCTTTCCTGGGTCCCCTATGAATGTCAGTGTCACATCTAGACAGGTGGCTAAGTGCAAACAAACGCCCCTGAGGCAGGGGCTTGGTTAACTCCCTGAGTGCTCATCTCAGGGAAGTACGTGTAATTAATAAATGTGTATCCATTAAGAAGGGAATATACATAACCAAGGAGGCTCCGGATTGCACGTACGACAAAGTGTGAAGGGCAGGCCCAGGGAGATAAAGTTGGTGCAGGCGCTGCCAGGTGAGGCCTCCGTCCGAGCGAGGTTGGGGCTGCACCGCTGCAGCCGCGCGCCCTGGTCCCTCCTCCCGGCCGCGGCCGCCTCCCCCACCCCCACCCTCCCCCGCCGCTTCGTCGCCGTTGCCGCCGCCGCCGCGCCTCCCCTCTGCCTCCCGGTGGCTCTTCGCTCTCCTTCCATCTCTCGCGCCCCCTCTCCCTCCGTCCCGTCCTCTCCGCTCCCCTCACCCCGCCTCTCTCCCCCTCCCCTGCCCCTCCTCTCCTCACCCCACCCGGCCTCCCTCCTCCTCCGCCCGTCCGCCCGCCCGCCCAGCGCTCGCAGAGCCGACACCAGGGGGGCTCTCCATGTAGCACCATGACAGGCATCGCCGCCGCCTCCTTCTTCTCCAATACCTGCCGATTTGGGGGCTGCGGACTCCACTTCCCCACCCTGGCCGACCTTATAGAGCACATCGAGGACAACCACATCGGTAAATGGCCCGGGGGTGGGCGGGGGTGCCGGGCGCGCGGAAAGTCCTGCGCCGGCGACCAGCCCAGAATGGCCAGGGGTGGCCTGGGGGAGGGAGGCGAAGGCGGCGGCGGGAGGGTGTGTGCGAGCCGGGC